>SZWC01005214.1:73355-104814 GCA_023375785.1 Penium margaritaceum
GCACTTACACGCACTTACACGCACTTACACGCACATACACACACTTACACGCACTTACACATACTTACATACACTTACATGCACTTACACACACTTACACGTACTTACTTGTACTTACACGTACTTACACGTACTTACATGAAATTACACGCACTTATACGCACTTACACACACTTACATGCACTTACACGTACTTACATGCACTTACACACACTCACAGGAACTTACATGAACTTACACAAACTTACACGTACTTATACGCACTTACACGCACTTACACACACTTTCTTGCACTTACACGCACTTACACGCACTTTCACACACTTACACGTACTTGCACGTACTCACAGGAACTTACACGTACTTACACAAACTTATACGTACTTACACGCACTTACACGCACTTACACGCACTTACATGCACTTACACGCACTTACACGCACTTACATGCACTTACATGCACTTACACGTACTTACACAAACTTATACGTACTTACACGCACTTACACGCACTTACACGCACTTACATGCACTTACACGCACTTACACGCACTTACATGCACTTACATGCACTTACACGTACTTACACAAACTCACACGCACTTACACACACTTATACGTACTTGCACGCACTTAAACGCACTTACACGCACTTACACGTACTTACACATACTTACACACACTTATACGCACTTACACAACCTGACATTCACCTACACAAACTTACACGTACTTGCACGCACTTATCTGCACTTACACGCAGTTTCACGTACTTATACATACTTACATGGACTTACACGTACTTACATGCACTTACACGCACTTATACGTATTTACATACACTTATACGCACTTACACGCACTTGTACGCACTTACACGCACTTACACTTGCTTACACGCACTTACACGCACTTACATGCACTTACATGCACTTACTTGCACTTACAAGTACTTACAGGTACTTACACACATTTACACACACTTACACGCACTTACACACACTTACACACACTTACACGCACTTACACACACTTACACGTACTCACAGGAACTTACACACACTTACACAAACTTACACGGACTTACACGGACTTACACGCACTTACACACACTTTCCTGCACTTACACGCACTTACATGCACTTACACGTACTTTCACACACTTATACATACTTACACAAACTTACACGCATTTATACACACTTACACGCACTTACACGTACTTATACGCACTTACACGCACTTACACGCACTTACACACACTAACACACTCTTACACGCTCTTATACAACCGTACACGAACTTACACATACTTACACACACTTATACGTACTTACACGCACTTACACGCACTTACATGCATTTACACGCACTTACACAAACGTATACGCACTTACACGCACTTACACGTACTTACACGCACTGACATACACTTACACGTACTTACACGCACTTACACGCACTTACACAAACGTATACGCACTTACACGCACTTACACGTACTTACACGCACTGACATACACTTACACGTACTTACACGCACTTACACGCACTTACACATACTTACAAGCACTCACACATACTCACACGCACTCGCACATATTTTCACGCACTTACATGTACTTACATGCACTTACACGCACTTACATGCACTTACACGCACTTGCACGCACTTACACACACTTACACAAACTTAAACCGCACTTACACACACTTTCATGCACTTACACGCTCTTACACGTACTCACATGCACTAACACGCACTTACACGCACTCACACACACTTATACGCACTTACACGCACTTACACGCACTTACATGCACTTACACGCACTTACATGCACTTACATGCACTTACATGCACTTATACACACTTACACGCACTTACACGCCCTTACACGAACTTACATTCACTTACACAAACTTACCCATACTTACACGCATTTACACGTACGGACACGCACTTACACACACCTACACGTACCTACACGCACTTACACGCACTTATACGCACTTACACACACTTACATGCACTTACACAGACATACTCACACTAACATGCTCTTGCAGGCACTTACACGTACTCACACGCACTTACACGCACTTACGCGCACTTACGCGCACTTAGTCGTACTTACAATCACTTACACGCACTTAGACGAACTTACACGAAATTACGCCCACTTAAACTTTACTTACACGCACTTACACGCACTTAGACGCACTTACACGTACTTACACGTACTTACACGCACTTAGACGAACTTACACGAAATTACGCCCACTTAAACTTTACTTACACGCACTTACACGCACTTAGACGCACTTACACGTACTTACACGTACTTACACGCACTTACACTTACTTACACGAACTTAGACCACGCTTACACGCACTTACACACACTTATACCCACTTACATGTACTTACACACAGTTACACACACTTATACAAACTTACACGTACTTACAAGCACGTACACGCACTTACACGCACTTACTCATACTTACACGCACTTACACGCACTTACAAGCACGTACACGCACTTACACGCACTTACTCATACTTACACGCACTTACACGCACTTACACGCACTTACACGCACTTACACATACTTACACGCACTTACATGTACTTACATGCACTTACATGTACTTACACGCACTTACATGCACTTACACGCACTTACACACTTTCACACTCACTTACACGTACTAATAGACACTTACACGCACGTATACACACTTACACGCAATTATACGCACTTACACGCACTTACACGTACTTACACGCACTTACACCCACTTATATGCACTTACACGCACTTACATACACTTACACGTACTTAGACGCACATACACACACTTACACGCATTTACACGCACTTACACACACTTACACACACTTACACGCACTTACACGCACTTACACACACTTACACGTACTCACGGGAACTTACACACACTTACACAAACTTACACATACTTACACGAACTTACACGGACTTACACGCACTTACATACACTTTCTTGCACTTACACGCACTTACATACACTTACACGTACGTTGACACACTTATACGTACTTACACAAACTTACACGCAATTAAACATACTTACACGCACTTACACGTACTTATATGCACTTACACGCACTTACACGCACTTCCACACACTAACACACTCTTACACGCTCTTATACAACCGTACACGTACTTACACATACTTACACACACTTACACGCACTTACACGCACTTACACACACTTACATGCATTTACACGCACTTACACAAACGTATACGCACTTACACGCACTTACACATACTTACAGGCACTGACACACACTTACACGTACTTAAACGCACTTACACGCACTTACACATACTTACGAGCACTCACACGTACTCACACGCACTCGCACATATTTTCACGCACTTACATGTACTTACATGCACTTACACGCACTTACATGCACTTACACGCACTTGCACGCACTTACACACACTTACACGCACTTATACGCACTTACACGCACTTACACATACTTACAATCACTTATACGCACTTACAAGCACTTGTATGCACTTACACGCACTTAGACGAACTTACATGCACTTACACGCAATTACATTCTTTTACACGCACTAACACGCACTTATATGCACTTACACGTACTTACACGCACTTACACGCAATGATACTTACTTACACGCATGTACACACACTTACACGCATATACACAAACTTACAAGCACTTAAACCATACTTACATGCACGTACACGCACTTACACGCAATAATACTTACTTACACGCACTTATACGCACTTACACACACTTACACAAACTTACAAGCACTTAAACCATACTTATACGCACGTACATGCACTTACATGCACTTACACGCACTTATACGCACTTACACGTACCTATATACATTTCTACGTACCTACACGTACCTACTTGCACTTACACGCACTAACACACACTTACACACACTTACACGCACTTACACGTACTTACACGTACTTACACACACTTGTACACACTTACACGCACTTACACGCACTTATACGCTCTTACACGCACTTACACGAGCTTACACAAAATTATACCCACTTAAACTGTACTTACATGCACTTACATGCACCTACACGTACTTACACGCACTTACACGTACTTACACGCACTTACACACACTTACACGAACATAAACCACACTTATACGCACTTACACACACTTACATGCACTTACACGTACTTAAAACACACTTACACACACTTACACAAACTTACACGTACTTTCACGCACTTCCACAATCTTACACGCACTTACACGCACTTACAAGCACTTACACATACTGACGCGCACTTCCACGTACTTACACGCACTTACTTGCACTTACTCCACTTACAACCACTTACACGCACTTACACGCACTTACACGCACTTACACGCACTTACACATACTGACGCGCACTTCCACGTACTTACACGCACTTACTTGCACTTACTCCACTTACAACCACTTACACGCACTTACACGCACTTACACGCACTTACACGTGCTTACATGCACTTACACATACTTTCACATACTTACTTGCATTTCCACGTACTTATACGTACTTGTACGTACTTACTCGCACTTACACACACTTACACGCACTTACACGCACTTACACAAACTTAAACTGCACTTACACGCACTTCTACGCACTTACACGCACTTACACGCACTTTTAGCACTTACACGTACTTACACACATTTACACGAACGTACACGTAAGTACACGTACTTACACTCACTTACACAAACTTAAACCGCACTTACACACACTTACATGCACTTACACGCTCTTACACGCACTCACATGCACTAACACGCACTTACACGCACTCACACACACGTATACGCACTTACACGTACTTACACGCACTTACACGCACTTACACACACTTACACGTACTTACACGCCCTTACACGAACTTACATTCACTTACACGAACTTACCCATACTTGCACGCATTTACATGTACCGACACGTACTTACACACACCTACACGTACCTACACGCACTTACACGCAGTTACACGCACTTACACACACTTACATGCACTTATACAGCCATACACACACTAACATGCTCTTGCAGGCACTTACACGTACTCACACGCACTTACACGCACTTACGCGCACTTACGCGCACTTAGTCGTACTTACACTCACTTACACGCACTTAGACGAACTTACACGAAATTACGCCCACGTAAACTTTACTTACACGCACTTACACGCACTTAAACGCACTTATACGTACTTACACGTACTTACACGTACTTACACTTACTTACACGAACTTAAACCACACTTACACGCACTTACACACACTTATACCCACTTACATGTACTTACACACAGTTACACACACTTACACAAACTTACACGTACTTACAAGCACGTACACGCACTTACACGCACTTACTCATACTTACACACACTTACACGCACTTACACACACTTATACCCACTTACATGTACTTACACACAGTTACACACACTTACACAAACTTACACGTACTTACAAGCACGTACACGCACTTACACGCACTTACTCATACTTACACACACTTACACGCACTTACACATACTTACACGCACTTACACATACTTACACGCACTTACATGTACTTACATGCACTTACATGCACTTACACGCACTTACATGCACTTACACGCACTTACACACTTTTACACACACTTACACATACTAACAGACACTTACACACACGTATATGCACTTACACGCACTTATACACACTTACACGCACTTACACGTACTTACACGCACTTACACCCACTTACATGCACTTACACGCACTTACATGCACTTACATGTACTTAGACGCACATACACACACTTACACGTACTTACATGCACTTACACATACTTATACACACGTACACGCACTTACACGTACTTACATACTCTTACACGTACTTACACACACTTACACATACCTACACGCACCTACACGCACTTACACATACTTACACACACTTACACATACTTACACACACTTACACATACTTACACGCACTAACACGCACTTATACGTACTTGCACGCACTTATACCCACTTATACGCACTTACATGCACTTACACACACTTCCACGCACTTACACGCACTTACACACACTTACACGTACTTACACGCACTTATACAAACTTACACAAAATAACACCACTTAAAGTGCACTTTCACGCACTTACACACACTTACACGCACTTACACATCCTTACATGTATTTGCACGTACTTACACGTACTTACACGGACTTAAACTACACTTACACGTACTTACACGCACTTATACACACTTACACACACTTATACGCACTTCCACGCACTTACACGAACTTAAAACGTACTTACACGCCATTACACACACTTACACGCACTTTCATACACTTACAAGCACTTACATGCACCTATACAAACTTACACGTACTTACACGCACTTACACGTACTTACACTCACTTACACACACTTACACACACTTATATATACTTACACACACTTACACGCACTTACATGCACTTACACGCACTTACATGCACTTACACACACTTACTTGCACTTGTACGTACTAACAGACACTTACACGTACTTACACGCTTTTACGTACACTTATACACACTAAGACATACTTACACGCAGTTACACACACTTACACGCACTTATACGTACGTATACGTACTTATACGTACTTATACGCACTTACACACACTTACATACACGTATACGTACTAACACGCACTTACACGCACTTATACCATACTTACATGCACTTACACGCACTTGCACACACTTATACACACATATACGCACTTACACGCACTTATACGCACTTACACGCACTTACACGCACTTATATGCACGTACACACACTTATATGCACTTAGACGCACTGACACACACTTACACACACTTAAACACACTTACACACACTTATACGCACTTACACGCACTTACACGCACCTACACACACTTATACGTACTTACACGCACTTACATACACTTACACGCACTTACACACACTTACACACACTTAAACACACTTACACACACTTATACGCACTTACACGCACTTACACGCACCTACACACACTTATACGTACTTACACGCACTTACATACACTTACACGCACTTACACACACTTACATGCCCTAACAGGAACTTGTATGCACTTACACACACTTCCACGCACGTATACACACTTATACGTACTCACACGCACTTATACACACTTACACACACTTACACGAACTTACACATACTTACACGCACTTACACGTACTTACACGAACTTAAACTGCACTTACACGTACTTACACGCACTTACACATACTGACATGTACTTTTAGCACTTACACACACTTACACACACTTACATGAACTTACACGTTCTTACACGCACTTACACTCACTTACACGAACTTAAACCGCACTTACACGCACTTGTATGCCCTTACCCGCTCTTACACACACTCACACACACTAACACGCACTTTCACACATGTAAACACACTTTCACGCACTTACACGCACTTATACACACTTACACGTATTTACACACACTTACACGCACTTACACGCACTTTCACACATGTAAACACACTTTCACGCACTTACACGCACTTATACACACTTACACGTATTTACACACACTTACACGCACTTACACGCACTTACACGCACTTACACGCACTTACACGCACTTATACGCACTTACACGAACTTACATTCACTTACACAAACTTACACATACTTACACGTACTTACACGCACTTACACACACTTCTACGCATTTACACACACTTATACGCACTTACACGAACTTACATTCACTTACACAAACTTACACATACTTACACGTACTTACACGCACTTACACACACTTCTACGCATTTACACACACTTATACGCACTTACACGCACTTACACGCACTTACATGCACGTATACGCACTTACACGAACTGACAGTAACTTACATGGATTACACGTACTTACACGTACTTACACGTACTTACATGCACTTACACGTACTTACACACACTTTCATGCACTTACACGCACTAACACGTACTTACATGCACTTACACACACTTACACGCACTTACACGTACTTACACGCACTTACACGCACTTACACGCACTAACACGTACTTACATGCACTTACACACACTTACACGCACTTACACGTACTTACACGCACTTACACGCACTTACACGCACTTACACATGCTTATATGCACTTACACGCACTTACATGTACTTACACGCACTTACTTGCACTTACACGTACTTACACGTACTTACATGCACTTACTCACACTCACACACACTTACACATACTTACACGCACTTACACACACTCACAGGAACTTACATACACTTACACAAACTTCTACATACCTATACGCACTTACACACACTTACACGCACTTATATGCACTTTCGTGCACTTTGTTGCACTTACACGCACTTACACGCACTTTCACACACTTACATGCACTTACATGCACTTACACGCACTCACACGAACTTACACGCACTTACACGCACTTACACGAACTTACACAAACTTACACGTACTTATACGCACTTACACGCACTAACACGCACTTACACGCACTTATACACACTTATATGTATTTACATACACTTACACAAGCTTACACACACTTACACGCACTTACACACATGTATACACACTTACACGCACTGACACGCACTTAAATATACTTACACGCACGTACATGCACTTATACATACTTACACACACTCACATGCACTCACACGCACTTACACGTACTTACACGCACTTACACGTACTTCCACACACTTACACGCACTTACACGCACTTAACGTACTTACACGCACTAACACATACTTCCACGTACTTACATGTACTTACACATACTTATACGTACTTACACACACTTACATGCACTTACATGCACTTACACACACTTACACACACTTACACGCACTTGCATGCACTTATACGCACTTTTACGCACTTACATGCACTTGTACGCACTCATACGCACTTACACCCACTTACACGTACTTACACGTACTTATACGCACTTACACAAACTTACACACACTTACACGCACTTATACGAACTGAAACAGCAATTATAGTTACTTACACGCAGTTACACACACTGACACACACTTTTAGCACTTACACATACTTACACGCACTTATACAAACTTACTTGTACTTACACGCACTTACACTCACCTACACGAACGTAAACCGCACTTACACGCACTTGTATGCCCTTACACGCTCGTATACGCACTCACACGTACTAACACGCACTTACACATAGGTACATGCACTTTCACGCACTTACACGTACTTATATGCACTTACACATACTTACACGCACTTACACGCATTTACACACACGTACACGCACTTACAAGCACTTACACGCACTTACACAAACTTACATTCACTTACACAAACTTACACGTACTCGTACGCACTTACACGTACTTACACACACTTACATGCATTTACACACACCGATACACACTTACACGTACATACACGCACTTACACGCACTTATACGCACGTAAAAGTACTTACATGAACTGACAGTCACTTACACAAACTTAGACGTACTTACACGTACTTACAGGTACTTATACGCACTTACACGCACTTACACACCCTTACACGCACTTACACGCACTAACACGTACTTACATTCACTTACACACACTTGCACGCACTTACACGCACTTACACACACTTATTCGTACTTACACGCACTTACACGTGCTTATACGCACTTACACACACTTACATGCACTTACACGCACTTACTTGCACTTACACGTACTTACACATACTTATGTGCACATACACACACTCACACACACTTACACGCACTTACACACACTTACATGCACTTACACGCACTTACTTGCACTTACACGTACTTACACATACTTATGTGCACATACACACACTCACACACACTTACACGCACTTACATGCACTTACACGTACTTACACACACTCACAGGAACTTACATGCACTTACACAAACTTACACGTACCTATACGCACTTACACACACTTACATGCACTTACACGTACTTACACGCACTTACACAAACTTACACGTACCTATACGCACTTACACACACTTACATGCACTTACACGTACTTACACGCACTTACACAAACTTACACGTACTTACACGCACTTACACGAACTTACACACACTGACACGCAGTAACACGCACTTACACACACTTACACACACTTAGATGCATTTACACACACTTGCACAAACTTACACACACTTACACGCACTTACACGCATGTATACGCACTTACACGTACTGACACGCACTTACACACGCTTACACACACGTACACACACTTATACATACTTACACACACTCACACGTACTCACTCACACTCACACGCACTTACACATACTTACACGCACTTACACGTACTTCCACACACTTACACGCACTTACACACACTTATATGCACTTACACGCACTAACACCCACTTACACACACTTACATGCACTTACACATACTTACACGCACTTACACATACTTACATGCACTTACATGCACTTACACTTACTTACACACACTTACACGCACTTGCATGCACTTATACGCACTTATACGCACTTACATGCACTTATAAGCACTTATACGCACTTACACCAACTTACACGTACTTACACATACTTCTACGCACTTACACAAACTTACACACACTTACACGCACCTACACGAACTGAAACAGAAAATACACGTACTTACACGCACTTACACACACTTACACGCACCTACACGAACTGAAACAGAAAATACACGTACTTACACGCACTTACATGCACTGACACACACTTTTAGCACTTGCACGCACTTACACGCACTTACACGAACTTACCCGTACTTACATGCACTTACACTCACCTACCCGAACGTAAACCGCACTTACACGCACTTGTATGCCCTTACACGCTCTTATACGCACTCACACACACCAACACGCACTTACACACAGGTACACGCACTTTCACGCACTTACACGCACTTACACGTACTTACACGTACTTACACGTACTTACACGTACTTACACGTACTTACACGCACTTACATGCACTGACACACACTTTTAGCACTTGCACGCACTTACACGCACGTACACGCACTTACACGTACTTACACACAGTTACACGCACTTACACGCATTTACACGAACTGACAGTCACTTACACAAACTTTCACGTACTCACACATACTTACACGTACTGACACGTACTTGCAGGCACTTACATGCACTTACACGCACTTACACGCACTTACACGTACGTACACATACTTACACGCACTTACACGCACTTACACATACTTACACACACTTACACGCATTTATACACACTTGCACGTACTTTCTTGTACTTACACGTACTTACACGTACTTACATGCACTTACACACACTTATACGTACTTACAATCACTTGCACACACTTACACGCACTTACACACACGCACAGGAACTTACATGCACTTACACACACTTATACGTACTTACAATCACTTGCACACACTTACACGCACTTACACACACGCACAGGAACTTACATGCACTTACACGAACTTATGCATACCTTTACGCACTTACACGCACTTATACACACTTTCGTGTACTTACACACACTTACACACACGTTCACGCACTTACATGCACTTACACACACTTACACGCACTTACACGAACTTATACACACTTATACACACTTACACACACTTACACGCACTTAAACGCACTTACCTACACTTACATGCATTTATACACACTTACACAAACCTACACGCACTTGCACGCACTTACACGCACGTACACGCACTTACACGTACTGACACGCACTTACAAACACTTAAATGCACATACACGTACTTACACGTACTTACACGCACTCACACGCACTTACACGTACTGACACGCACTTACAAACACTTAAATGCACATACACGTACTTACACGTACTTACACGCACTCACACGCACTCACACGCACTTACACGTACTTACATGTACTTATATGCACTTACACACACTTGCATACACTTACACGCACGTATATACACTTACACGTACGTATACACACTTACACGCACTAACACGCACTTACACATACTTACACACACTTATACATACTTACTCATACTTACACGAACTTACATGCACTTACATACACTCCGCACTTACATGCACTTACACGCACTTACACACACTTACATGCTTTTATACGCACTAACACTTACTTACACACACTTGTACACACTTACACACACTTACATGCACTTACACTTGGTTATACGCACTTACATGCACTTACACGTACTTATACGCACTTATATGAACATACATATACTTAAACCACACTTACACACACTTACATGCACTTACACGCACTTACACGTACTTACACGCACTTATACCATTTACATGCACTTACAGGCACCTACACGCACCTAAACGCACTTACACGCACTTACATGCACTTACACACACTTACACGTACTTACAGATACTTACATGCACTAACACGCACTTACACGCACTTGCACGTACTTACACGCACTTACACGCACTTACATGCACTTACACACACTTACACGTACTTACAGATACTTACATGCACTAACACGCACTTACACGCACTTGCACGTACTTACACGCACTTACACGAACTTACACGCACTTACGCGAACTTACACAAAACTACATACACTTAAACTGTACTTACATGCACGTACACGTACTTAAATGCACTTACATGCACTTACACCCACTTACACGTATTTACACGGTCTTAAACTGCACTTACATGCACTTACACACACTTACACGTACTTACATGTACTTTCATGCACTTACACACACTTACACGAACTTACACATACTTATACGTACTTACACGCACTTACACATACTAACACATACTTACACGTACTTACACGCACTTACATGCACTTACACGTACTTTCACGCACTTACTTGCAGTTACACGCACTTACACCCACTTACACGCACTTACACACACTTACACACACTTACATGTGCTTACATGCACTTACACATACTTACACGCACTTACTTGCACTTACACACACTTACACCCACTTACACGCACTTACACACACTTACACACACTGACATGTGCTTACATGCACTTACTTGCACTGACACGTACTAACACGTACTTACACGTACGTACACGCACTTACATGCACTTACACACACTTACACTTACTTACACACACTTACACGTACTTATACAAACTTAAACTGCACTTAGATGCACTTACACACACTTATACGCACTTACAGGCACTTGCACACACTTATACGCACTTATATGCACTTACACGCACTTACACACCCTTACACGCACTTATACACACTTACACACACTTACACACACTTACACGCACTTACACAAACTTACACAAAATTATATCCACTTAAAGTGCACTTACACGTACTTACATGCACTTACACGCACTTACACATTCTTACACGCACTTACACGTAATTAGAAGCACTTACACAAACTTAAACTGCACTTACACGCACTTACACACACTTACACGCACTTACACACACTTTTAGTACTTACACACACTTACACGCACTTACACAACTTACACGTACTTACACGCACTTACACGCACTTACACACACTTACACGCACTTACACAACTTACACGTACTTACACGCACTTACACTCACTTACACGAACTGAAACCGTACTTACACGCACTTACATGTACTTACACACTCTTACACGCACTCACACGTACTAACACACACGTACACGCACTTATACACACTTACACGCACTTTCATGCACTTACACATACTTACACGTACTTACACGCACTTACTCACACTTACAAGCACTTAAACGTACTAACATGCACTTACACGCACTTACACAAACTTACATTCACTTACACAAACTTACACGTACTTACACGCACTTACACACACTTACATGTACTTACACACACTTACACATACTTACACGCACTTACACATACTTACACGCACTTACACGCACTTACACGCACTTACACGCACTTACATACACTTACACGCACTTACACACATTTACACCTACTTACACGCACTTACATGCACTTACATGCACTTAAACGCACTTACTTGCACTTACACGTACTTACACATACTTACACGCACTTACACGCACTTACACGTACTTACACATACTTACACACACTTACACGCACTTATACACACTTACACGTACTTACACGCACTCACAAGAACTTACACGTACTTACACAAACTTACACATACTTACACGCACTTACACACACTTACACGTACTTACACGCACTCACAAGAACTTACACGTACTTACACAAACTTACACATACTTACACGCACTTACACACACTTACATGCACTTACACACACTTTCTTGCACTTACACACACTTACACACACTTTCATGCACTTACATGCACTTACACGAACTTACACGCACTTACACATACGTATACACACGTATACGCACTTACACGTACTTACACGCACTTACATGCACTTACACGTACTTGCATGCACGTATACGCTCTTACACGTTCTTACATGATCTTACACATGCTTACACATACTTACACGCACTTACACACATTTACACGCACTTACACAAACTTACACACACTTACACACACTTACACGTACTTACACATACTTACACGCACTTACACACATTTACACGCACTTACACAAACTTACACACACTTACACACACTTACACGTACTTACACATACTTACACACACTGACACGCACTTATACGCACCTTTTCAGACTTATACGCACTTACACATACTTACACATACTCATACGCACTCACACGCACTCACACGCATTTTCATGTACTTATACGTACTTACACACACTTACACACACACGCACATCTCGTGTTATGGTTGTTTGGCGACCATTTGTGACACAAACTTACACGCACTTACACACACTTACACGTACTTATACGTATTTACACGCACTTACACGCACTTACACGCACTTACACGTACTTATGTGCACTTACACACACTTTCACGCACTTACACGTACTTACACACACTTATACACACATACATGCACTTATACACACTTAGACACACTTACACGCACTTACATGCACTTACATGCACTTACACGCACTGACACACACTTATACGCACTTACACGCTTTTACATGCACTAAACGCACTTACACGCACTTACACGCACTTACACGCACTTACACACACTTACACTTACTTACACGCACTTACACACACTTATACGCACTTCAACATCAATGTACGCACCTACATGCACTTACACGAACTTACACATACTTAAACCACAAGTACACGCAATTACATGCACTTACACGCACTTACACGCACTTACACGCACTTACACGTACTTACACGCACTTACATGCACTTACACGCACTGATACGTACTTACACGCACTGTCACGCACTTACACGTACTTACACATACTTACGAGTACTCACACGTACTCACACGCACTCACATGCACTTTCACACACTTACACACACTTATATGCACTTACAGGCACTTACACGAACTGACGTTCACTTACACAAACTTACACGCAATTACACGTATGTATCCGTACTTACACGCACTTACACGCACTTATACGCACTTACATGCACTTACACGTACTTACACACACTTATAGACGCTTATATGCACTAACATACACTTACACACACTTACACGTACGTACACGCACGTAGACGCACTTACACGGACTTACACACACTTACACATACTTACACGTACTTACATGCACTTATACACTCTTACACGCACTTACACCAGCTTACACAAAATTACACCCACTTAAACTGCACGTATACGTACTTACATGCACTTAGACGCACTTACACGCACTTACACACACTTACACACACTTACACGAACGTAAACCGCACTTTTTCGCACTTATACATACTTGCATGCACTTACACGCACTTAACACACACTTACACACACTTATACAAACTTACACGTACTTACACGCACTTACATGCTCTTACACGCACGTATACGCACTAACAAGCACTTACACGCACTTACTCACACTTACACGTACTTATACGCACTTACTTGCACTTACTCGACTTACACCCACTTACACTCACTTACACATACTTACACACACTTACACGTACTTACATGCACTTACACATACTTTCACACACTTACTTGCACTTCCACGCACTTACACGTACTTACACGTACTTACACGCACTTACACACACTTATACGGACTTACACGCACTTACACGAACTTAAACTGTACTTACACACACTTATACACACTTATACGCACTTATACGCACTTTTAGCACTTACACGTACTTACACACATTTATACGAATTTACACGTACTTACACGTACTTACACTCACTTACACAAACTTAAACCACACTTACACACACTTACATGCACTTACACACACTTACACGTACTTACACACATTTATACGAATTTACACGTACTTACACGTACTTACACTCACTTACACAAACTTAAACCACACTTACACACACTTACATGCACTTACACACTCTTACACAAACTCATACGCACTAATACGCACTTACACGTACTCACACGCACTTACACGCACTTACACGCACTTACACGCACTTACACGCACTTATATGCACTTACACACACTTACACACACTTACACACACTTCCACTCACTTACACATCCTTACACGAACTTGCATTCACTTACACAAACTTACCCATACTTACATGCATCTACACGTACCTACACGCACTTACACACACCTACACGCACCTACATGTGTTTACATGAAATCTGCCGCACACGCAAATATACCGCGAGGGAGACCGAGTCATGGAATTCCGCGATGGAGTTGAGGCGAGTGAGGGGTGGTCTTTGGGCAAAGGGAGAGAACCACAGTTGATCCTCATGGTGGAGGGGCGGAATGGGCATCTTTCCGGGCTTGTGTTGGGCTGTTTATGGGTGTGGGGAAGGCTGGAATTGTGCCTGGTGGTAGACCCGCGGAATTGGCTGTTCATTAACAATGGCTTCATATTTGGGGTTCCGCGGAAGAGGCAAAACGAGGGCAGGGGGTGTGTCTGCGGATTAGGCAACTTGGGAGGGGAAGTTGGGCGACTTTGGGGTCCACGGAAGGCCTCAAAACATGGTGCAAGGTTCAGCCGCGGATTTGGGTTGTTTGGGAGGCTATTGGAGCAAGTTTTGGGTGCGCGGAGGGCGTGAGAAAGTGCCATGATGGTCAGGAGCAGAACGGGCATGTTTGGGAAGGTGTTTTGTGGCTAAGGCGAGAAGGAAGTGCTGCGGAATGGTGCTGGGTGCCTAACCTGCGGAATTGCCTTGCCAGTAACAACAGAGAGGCAGGTTACAGTGCTGCGGAAGAGGCGGAAAGTTGCCATAGTGTTGACCCACGGATTTGCCACATTTCTGATGGTGTTGGGGTCACCTGTGTGGGAAAGAGGGGCGCGGAAAGAGGCCTCCAAGTGTATCCGCGGATTTGATATTTGGAGGAGAGGCGTGTGAGGGCGGAACAAGAGGCACAAGTGGTGCGGACAAAAGAAGGGGTCACACAAGGTGCGGAAGTGTTGTATAAGACGCGGGAAGACAACCAGACCAAGAATGGCGGGAACCACAAGGCGCGAAGACCAAGAAGTGGCGGGAGGCGGCGCGACGAGCAAGGAGGAAGCAATGGTGGCACTTGCTTCGCGGATGGGAATAAAGTAGTGGTGGTAGTNGTCACCTGTGTGGGAAAGAGGGGCGCGGAAAGAGGCCTCCAAGTGTATCCGCGGATTTGATATTTGGAGGAGAGGCGTGTGAGGGCGGAACAAGAGGCACAAGTGGTGCGGACAAAAGAAGGGGTCACACAAGGTGCGGAAGTGTTGTACAAGACGCGGGAAGACAACCGGACCAAGAATGGCGGGAACCACAAGGCACGAAGACCAAGAAGTGGCGGGAGGCGGCGCGACAAGCAAGGAGGAAGCAATGGTGGCACTTGCTTCGCGGATGGGAATAAAGTAGTGGTGGTAGTGGGTGTGAATGCATAGGGGCCGCGGCGCGGCACGGAAGGGTGTAGCGGACTATATAATGGGCTTAGTTCCATCAGTTTGGAATTTATGGTATCAGAGCTGAAAGATTCTTCAATATGTCCCTACTCGCTACCTCTTTATCACAACATGCCTGACGCCAGAAACGCCGTCCCGAAGCGCACACGCAGTTCTCGTCTTCCTCGCACATCCGTGCAGCGTAGGCACGACAACGACAGTAACAGCACTGCATCTTTGCTCAGCAGCCTTACCTCCCTGGAAACATGGCATTACTCCTCCTCTGTACATTCCTCATCCGCAGCAGTGCAACCGCCAGCAGTTCAAATTAACATCNTAATGGGCTTAGTTCCATCAGTTTGGAATGTGTGATTCGGACTTGGGATTCGGGCTTGTGGACTTGTGTTCAGTTGACATGAGTTAATCAAGCTTATTGCCTCACAACCTTGCCTCACTCTCTCCTTCATCTCAGCACTCTGTCACCATGGAATCCGCAAGTGAATCTGAGGACTCCGAAGATGACAAGAGGTGTTCCGCGGGACCACTCACAAGACTGGCCTGACACAAGTGAAGAGCGCGGAAGAGTGCCCAAGTGACCGCGGAAGTGAATGGGTGGCCCTTGGACAACTCTCAAGAGAGCGGAAGGAAGCGTATTGGGCCTTCGCCGCGTGATTTCTGTGTCTATGTCTTGGTTCCGTGGATTTGCCATGTTCTATGCTTTAGCGGAGTGATGGAATCCGCAATAAGGGTGTTGCCAAAGTGACTAGGGGGTGGGACTGCGGAATGAGCCTGTTTTATGGGTGTAGAGGGTGCCAAATCCGCGGAAAGGGGACTGCAAAAGTGGGCCATGTGTGTATCCGTGGAATTGCCATGTTAGAGACACCAGGGGAAAGCCAAATCCGCGGAAGAGGGGCTGCCAAAGTGGGCCATGTGTGTACCCGCGGAATTGCCATGTCAGGGACATTATGGGGAAGCCAAATCCGTGGAATAGGGGTGTTCCAGGAGGGGGTGATGGAGTTCCGCGGAATTGCCATGTCAGAGGGGTGAGGTGATGGGAGGAAAGACCACGTGTGAGTGATCAAAGGTGCCAATGTGTCAGGGGGAATGTGGAATGAAGTCTTATGGGGTACAAAAAGAGGAGATTTGCGGAGGACAACATGGAAGGCGTGGAAGTGAAGTGACATCGCGGAACTACGACGAGCGCGGCAAAAAAAGGGGTAACAGACCGGTTTTTTACCTTGTTTATACCTGCAATGTCATGCATATTAGATGTGCGCTGTGATTGGACACTCTGACCGTGGCTGACTCGTGTTACGATTCGTAGAAGTTAAAGTCACTTGGTAAACTTTGTGGTCATGGTCAGTGGCACATGACAAATTTGTCAAGGCATTGCGCACAATAGCCATACCGAGACACCAGTATTCTACCTTGTTTATACCTGCAAGATCATGCCTAGTACATCTGCACTGTGATTGGACACTCTGACCGTCGCTGACTCGTGTTATGAATCATACTTGGTAAACTTTGTGTTCATGGTCAGTGGTGTCAGAATAATCTTCAAGAACCACACGGCGCATCTGGACTCTCCCTCCTACCCCTTCTTGTTTCCGCATTGCCCCTGGCACCTCCGAAGCTGGAACTGGAAATTACTCGTCTGCCCACGTCTCGCACGAGCTCATCTCCGGCCATCGACCAAATGGCTTGGGCGATAAAACCGACCAAGCCTCTTCCGAAGCAGCAGCCGGCCACCAAACCAGCCCACGTGCTCCACCAACGGACGTCGCGCGCTGACCATCCGCCAAACGGTCAACCCACAACCAACCATCTCCAACGAAGAGCGCGCCTCGGTCCCAGCTACGCGACAGGTCCCTCTGTCGTGCGTCGGACCTCCCCAGCTCGGAAGTCCCATGGACCGCAGCCCTTCCACAAGAAGGTCTGCACAACTAAGAACGTGCAGAGTCCCAACGCGACTCTGCATACAACAGAAGCGACCACAGCAGCGCGGTGGTTGCAGCTACATGCATCACACCGCCCACCTTAGCAGGCGTACACGCCTTAGCTTAGTCAGACAAGCCGCTAGGCCTAGGGGCAAACACTATTACAGGTAGTCTGATGCCTCTTGTACTTTGCTTCCTTCATTCGGTCAATCATCATTTCTTTCTCTCGTTCGCTTCCGTTCCATTTTGACTTGCCGCCCACGTTGCTTCCGCTCTGTGTCTCGCTTCACTCCAAATGCCTGACATGGTATCGAGCCTTCATTATTCTACAGCCTGTTTCACCCACCCACCCACCCTTCAGTGCTTCAAGCTTTGTTTCGTGTGCCCCTTCCCTCGCTTGCGGGCGGCTGTCCGCATGACGACATTGCCTCTGCTCTGATAGCCTCCGTCCGGCTTCCGGCCTCACCTCCATCTCATTCCGGGCTGCCTTCTGAAGAGCCATGGCTCTCTTCTTGGAAGGCCATTTCCACTGGCTCCACGACTTCTACGCGGGCCGTGACGTCGGCCCTCCTCCTCCACCCAACTACAGCTCACCTTCCATCCTCGACTACCTTCCCTTCTCCAACGTCCCAACAGCACCTCCGACCCCACCGATGCCTCCAACTCCTCCTCCAGCTCCTCCGGCACCTCAAGCTCCATTGACGGCTCCAACTCCTCCTACAGCTCCTCCAGCACCTCCAGCTCCACCGACGCCTCCAACTCCTCCTCCAGCTCCTTCGGCACCTCCAGCTCCACCGACGCCTCCACCTTCTCCTCCAGCTCCTCCAGCACCTCCAGCTCCACCAACGCCTCCAACTCCTCCTCCAGCTCCTCCCGAACCTCCAGCTCCACGTGCACCTCTTCCTCACTGCCCTGTTCCCCCGGGCTTCCTACCTCATTCGCTGCACATTCCACCTTTTCTGTCTCCACCTAACTTCTTCAACGCCTTGCCAACCTCTGTCCTGACACCGGAAACTACTCCTTCTTTCGCCTCATGTGCCTCTCCACATGACTTCTCCCCTCCTACCCTCTTACCATCACCACCTCTAGCTCCCAACTCCATCCCTGCCCCAGCAACCATGTCTCCTTCATCTTCTACTGGCTCCAATCCCATCGGCAACATTCTCATCCCGGCAGCACTCAACAGTTCTCTGCCCCAATCTACACTCCTCTCATTCACCTTCACTTCCACATCCCTTGATCTCTTCCTTCTTCCTGCTGCCCTCCAAACTCCCTGCTCTGACAGCACCTCTCCCAAAGCCGTGCCGCGCATCCTTCTTGCTCCCACCAGCAGTCTTCTCCATCGCTCCGTCCATCCTCCTGCCGTCCAACCCAGCACTCCAGGCTCCTTCCACATCCTTGCCCTTCCTCCATGGACCCGAGGATTCACTCTTCCCATCTCTCTCCTTTTTGCAGGCTTCCTGTTCCTCTTCACCTCTGTCCAACTGCACCTCCTTCCTCTGCCTCTCTTTTCCAGTCTGTCCTGTCCGTGCCTTGTCGCAGTACGGGCGACTGTCAAGCATCTACTCCTGCCTCCAAGGCGCTGTCCTCCCAAGGCATCTGTGGCGGATGTCCCCTGTTCCCTTGTGGGCGGCCAACAACAGCAGCAGCATCATCTTCTCTGGGACATCACCTTCTCGCCGTATGGTCTTGCCGGGGGCTGTCAGAATAATCGTCAAGAACCACACGGCGCATCCGGACTCTCCCTCCTACCCCTTCTTGTTACCGCATTGCCCCTGCCACCTCCGAAGCTGGAACTGGAATTCACTCGTCTGCCCACGTCTCGCACGAGCTCATCTCCGGCCATCGACCAAATGACTTGGGCGGTAAAACCGACCAAGCCTCTTTCGAAGCAGCAGCCGGCCACCGAACCAGCCCACGTGCTCCACCAACGGACGTCGCGCGCTGACCATCTGCCAAACGGTCAACCCACGACCAACCATCTCCAACGAAGAGCGCGCCTCGGTCCCAGCTATGTGACAGGTCCATCTGTCGTGCGTCGGACCTCCCCAGCTCGGAAGTCCCATGGACCGCAGCCCTTCCACAAGAAGGGTTGCACAACTAAGAACGTGTAGAGTCGCAACGTGACTCCGCATACAACTGAAGCAACCACAGCAGTGCGGTGGTTGCAGCTACATGCATCACACCGCCCACCTTAGCAGGCGTACATGCCTTAGGTTAGTCAGACAAGCCGCTAGGCCTAGGGACAAACACTATTAAAGGTAGTCTGATGCCTCTTGTACTTTGCTTCCTTTATTCAGTCAATCATCATTTCTTTCTCTCGTTCGCTTCCATTCCATTTTGACTTGCCACGTCCCACGTTGCTTCCGTTCCGTGTCTCGCTTCACTCCAAATTCCTGACAAGTGGCACATGCCACCTTTGTCAAGGCATTGCGCACAAAAGCCACACCGAGCCACCAGTATTCTACCTTGTTTATACCTGCAAGGTCATGCTTACTACATCTGCACTGTGATAGTACACTCGGACTGTGGCTGACTCGTGTTATGATCAATATTAGTAAAAGTCACTTGGATACATTTGTGGACATGGTCAGTGGCACATGCCAACCTTGTCAAGGAATTGCACACAATAGCCACACCGAGCCACCAGTATTCGACCTTCTTTATACCTGTAAAGGTCATGCCCAGTATATCTGTACTGTGATTAGACACTCTGACCGTGGCTGACTCGTGTTATAATTCATAACCGTTTAAGGTACTTGGTAAACTTTGTGGTCATGGTCAGTGGCACATGCCAACTTTGTCAAGACATTGCGCACAATAGTTACACCGAGCCACCAGTATTCTACCTTGATTATATGTGCAAGCTTATGCCTATTATATCAGCACTGTGATTGGACACTCTGACCGTGGCTGACTCGTGTTACGATTCGTAGAAGTTAAAGTCACTTAGTAAACTTTATGGTCATGGTCAGTGGCACATGCCAACTTTGTCAAGGCATTGCGCACAATAGCCACAGCCAGCCACCAGTATTCTACCTCGTTTACACCTACAAGATCATGCCTAGTACATCTGCACTTTGATTGGGCACTCTGACTGTGGCTGACTCGTGTTACGATTCGTAGGAGTTAAAGTCACTTGGTAAACTTTGTGGTCATGGTCAGTGACACATGCCAACTTTATAAAGGCATTGCGCAAAAAAGCCACACCGAGCCACCAGTATTGTACCTTGTTTGCACCTGTAAGATCATGTTTTGTAAATCTGTACTGTGATTGGACAATCTGACCGTGCCTGACTCGTGTTATAATCAATAGAAGTAAAAGTCACTTGGATATATTTGTGGTCATGGTCAGTGGCACATGCCAACTTTGTCAAGGCATTGCGCACAATAGCCACACCAAGCCACCAGTAGTCTACCTTGTTTATACATGTAAGGTCATGCCCAGTATATCTGCACTTTGATTGGACACTCTGACCGTGGCTGACTCGTGTTATGATTCATAGCCGTTTGATGTACTTTGTAAACTTTGTGGTCATGGTCAGTGGCACATGCCAACTTTGTCAAGGCATTGCGCTCAATAGCCACACCGAGCCACCAGTATTGTACCTTGTTTGCACCTGTAAGATCATGTTTTGTAAATCTGTACTGTGATTGGACACTCTGACCCTGGCTGACTCGTGTTATGATGAATAGAAGTAAAAGTCACTTGGATACATTTGTGGACATGGTCCGTGGCACATGCCAACTTTGTCAAGGCATTGCGCTCAATAGCCACACCGAGCCACCAGTATTGTACCTTGTTTGCACCTGTAAGATCATGTTTTGTAAATCTGTACTGTGATTGGACACTCTGACCCTGGCTGACTCGTGTTATGATGAATAGAAGTTAAAGTCACTTGGTAAACTTTGTGGTCATGGTCAGAGGCACATGCAAACTTTGTCAAGGCATTGCGCACAATAGCCACACCGAGCCACCAGTCTTCTATCTTGTTTGTACCTGTAAGATCATGCCTAGTACATCTGCACTGTGATTGGAAACTCTGACCATGGCTGACTCGTGTTATGATCAGGAGAAGTAAAAATCACTTGGATACATTTGTCGTCATGGTCAGTGGCACATGCCAACTTTGTCAAGCCATTGCGCACAATAGCCGCACCGAGCCACCAGTATTCTACCGTGTTTGTACCTGCAAGGTCATGCCCAGTAGATTTGCACTGTGATTGGACACTCTCACCGTGGCTGACTCGTGTTATGATGAATAAAAGTTAAAGTCACTTGGATGCATTTGTGTTCATGGTCAGTGGGACATGCCAAATTTGTCAAGGCATTGCACACCATAGTCACGCCGAGCCACCAGTATTCTACCTTGTTTGTACCTGAAATATCATGCCTAGTACATTTGCACTATGATTGGACACTCTAACCGTGGCGTACTCTTGTTATGATCAATAGAAGTAGAAGTCACTTGGATATATTTGTGGTCATGGTCAGTTGCACATGCCAACTTTGTCAAGGCATTGCGTACAATAGCCACACCGAGCCAACAGTATTCTGCCTTGTTTATACCTACAAGGTCATGCCCAGTATTTCTGCACTGTTATTGGACACTCTGACCGTGGCTGACTCGTGTTATGATTCATAGCCGTTTAATGTACTTGGTAAACTTTGTGGTCATGGTCAGTGGCACATGCTAACTTTGTCAAGGCATTGCGCACAATAGCCGTGTCAAGCACAAAGTGCAGATATACTGGGCATGACCTTGCAGGTATGAACAAGGTAGAATACTGGTGGCTCGGTGTGGCTATTGTGCGCAATGCCTTGTCAAAGTTGGCATGTGCCGCTGACCATGACCACAAAGTTTACCAAGTACCTTAAACCGCTATGAATCATAACACGAGTCAGCCACGGACAGAGTGTCCAATCACAGCGTACATCTAATATGCATGACCTTGCAGGTATAAGCAAGGAAAAAAACCGGTGACTTGGCACGGCTATTGTGCGGAATGCCTTGACAAAGTTGGCATGTGCCACGGACCATGTCCACAAATGTATCCAAGTGACTTTTACTTCTATTCATCATAACACGAGTGAGCCACAGTCAGAGTGTCCAATCACAGTGCAGATGTACTAGGCATGATCTTACAGGTACAAACAAGATAGAAGACTGGTGGCTCGGTGTGGCTATTGTGCGCAATGCCTTGTCAAAGTTGGCATGTGCCGCTGACCATGACCACAAAGTTTACCAAGTACCTTAAACCGCTATGAATCATAACACGAGTCAGCCACGGACAGAGTGTCCAATCACAGCGTACATCTAATATGCATGACCTTGCAGGTATAAGCAAGGAAAAAAACCGGTGACTTGGCACGGCTATTGTGCGGAATGCCTTGACAAAGTTGGCATGTGCCACTGACCATGACCACAAAGTTTACCAAGTACCTTAAACGGCTATGAATCATAACACGAGTCAGCCAGGGTCAGAGTGTCCAATCACAGTGCAGATATACTGGGCATGAACTTGCCGGTATAAATAAGTTAGATTACTGGTGGCGCGGTGTGGCTATTGTGCGCAATGCCTTGTCAAAGTTGGCATGTGCCGCTGACCATGACCACAAAGTTTACCAAGTGACTTTAACCTCTACGAATCGTAACACAAGTCGGCCATGGTCAGAGTACCCAATCACAGTTCAGATGTTATAGGCATGACCTTGCAGGTATAAACAAGGTAAAAAACTGGTGGCTTGGCACGGCTTTTGTCAACAAAAAGATCAATGGGTACAAGGCACTCAGCAACCCGACGACAGTTTTCTTTATGAAGTACCTTCTAGTACTGGATTGCCCCCTCAGAGCCCTTATCCTGGAATATCCTCCAGAATATTCCACTGGTTCGTCTCAAGCACTGTACCGCGAGGAATCCAGCCGGCAGCTCCCCAATGGCCGACACCTGCTCCCGCGCGACCGAGCCAACGGTTGCCACCTTCTGCACATCCCGCCCGCTCACAACCAATGAAAGAGCGCCTCGGTCTTCACTACGCGCCAAAGACGTCCGACGGCTTTGATCCGTTGGAGAAGCCAGCCGGCACCGGCACTACCAATGCCTCCATGCCCCGGCCTCTCATCCAAGGACTTAGGCGGAGTCGCTCTGCGACTTCGTCATCGACGGCGGCCGTAGTAGCAGCAAGGCGGCTACGGTTATGACTAGCGTACTGCCCGACCTAGAATAGAAGCTACTATATATTTTCGTACCTCATGTACTAGGAGCTACCCTTTTGTGGTCATTCAGTTATCATTCAGGCTCGGCCTTATGGCCCACCACAACTCTTTGTTGGTGTTCATCATCCTGCTCATCATCTCAGTCTTCAGCATCCACAAAGATGTATAGAAGTACTTGGGCAACATTGTTGTGCTGGCCCGCGCACCAGCTCTGCGGCAAGCACAGGCAACCGACCTTGGAACTGGCAACCTGACGTTGCGCCACCTTCAACCGCCCTTCGGTTCTTGTATCTTCACTGCAGTCTCGTCTCATGTTCATCAGCCCGCGCTTCGACGCTGCGGCACATGGATTCTGCCGGCCCGTGCCTTGGCGCTTCGGCCTCGCGGCCCGCGCCTCGGCAGTGCCCTCACTTCTTCAAGCTCAGCTTATCTTCTCATTGTTATGGTGAATGATCCCTACATCAGCGCTCGTGCATGTGCACCGCGCCCACTCATGTTCCTGTCTGATCCTAATTTGCAGTGCTCGTCCCTCGGACCGCGGCCCCGCATTCCAGACTGTCATATCTTCCTCTTCGCTTCAGTTGATGATTCCCATGACGCTTGCATTTTCCCAACATGGTATCAGAGCTGAAAGATTCTTCAATATGTCCCTACTCGCTACCTCTTTATCACAACATGCCTGACGCCAGAAACGCCGTCCCGAAGCGCACACGCAGTTCTCGTCTTCCTCGCACATCCGTGCAGCGTAGGCACGACAACGACAGTAACAGCACTGCATCTTCGCTCAGCAGCCTTACCTCCCTGGCAACATGGCATTACTCCTCCTCTGTACATTCCTCATCCGCAGCAGTGCAACCGCCAGCAGTTCAAATTAACATCAACTCTCCGGCGCGACAGAACCACCTGTCCCCTCTGCCGACTCTCTCCCTCTATCATCCTCGCAACACCATCACAGCAGNTGTCTGATCCTAATTCGCAGTGCTCGTCCCTCGGACCGCGGCCCCGCATTCCAGACTGTCATATCTTCCTCTTCGCTTCAGTTGATGATTCCCATGACGCTTGCATTTTCCCAACATGGTATCAGAGCTGAAAGATTCTTCAATATGTCCCTACTCGCTACCTCTTTATCACAACATGCCTGACGCCAGAAACGCCGTCCCGAAGCGCACACGCAGTTCTCGTCTTCCTCGCACATCCGTGCAGCGTAGGCACGACAACGACAGTAACAGCACTGCATCTTCGCTCAGCAGCCTTACCTCCCTGGCAACATGGCATTACTCCTCCTCTGTACATTCCTCATCCGCAGCAGTGCAACCGCCAGCAGTTCAAATTAACATCAACTCTCCGGCGCGACAGAACCACCTGTCCCCTCTGCCGACTCTCTCCCTCTATCATCCTCGCAACACCATCACAGCAGCCACAGCAGCAGCAGAATCAGCACAGCAAGAAGCAACATTTGCATCTGCAGCAAACACAATCAGCCACAAATCACTCTCTCCTGCGGCGCGACAGACTGATCTGTCCCCTTGACCGCCCCTTTTCTCCCTTCATAAGCAACAGCTTCTCAGAAGTATGTACCTATCACGTGCCACATCATCTTCAAAAGGAAACAACTCTCCTCTATGGTTTCACCCTGTCCTGCAGCAGCAGCAGCAAGAGTCACACCAGCAACCACAGCAACAGCAGCAGCAGCAGCAACAGTACATTCAACGTCATCAATGGGTCCTTCATGAAGCAGCTCCCTTCTCACAATCGAAAACAACATCCTTTCCCCAAACATACCAGCACAACAGCAGATCCTTCCATGCGGCACAACAGTTATGTTTGTTCCTCTGATTGCTCCTACCCTTCACAACGCACCTGGTACTTCTCCGTTCCTACCACATGTCCCTCCAGCACGGAGCATCGATCACCATCAGCAACAAAGCTCACACCATACATCAACAACAGCTCTCTTAGGGACTACGCTCTCACTCCATCTCCTGTCAACCAGTATTACCAACAACAGAAGCAAAAACTCCAGCAACTCAAGAGGAACCTCACATCTGTAGCATCAACAACCAGTCATCCTTCAAGGTCCTCTGGTCCACTGGTCTCAGTCGACTTCGCATCCGCAATGCACCCAATCTCGCACCAAAGGTTCCTGGCACATACAGCCGCACAACATCCAGCAACAGGCACATACTCACCCTGGACAAACGACGGCAGCTTGCCTAAACTTCTCAACTTCATCCACAGTCTCACATCATCAGGCTCCTTCCCTCAAACAAAACCAGCATCCCTCCTACTGTTCAACAGCGGTGCCTGTCGACCTCTCAATTGGCCTCACACCTTTTAATGCTTCCCAGTACTCTTGAAACAACATAATCAGCAAACCTCAACCCCTCCTCCACGATGTGACAAACGTAAATGGTTACTCGGCACCATCAAGACCACGACTCCAGACGACAGCAAGCAGCCACCAGTACAACACTCAGTGGCATCAATCCCATAAAGTTAGCAAGGTATCATCTGCATCTGCTCCGGCTACCTCTGCCTATCCCACAGTTGCAAACTACAGCAGCAGAACTATGTGCCACCACATCCGCCTCCACAAGCCAAACTCTTGTTCAACGGTAGCAACAAGTGCTCCCTCTCATCTACTCCACCCTCCACATCCCCGCTGCAGCCAACCACACATCTCTTCTCAATGGCGCATCATGCAAACCTAATCCCTTTCCACCTNTCACTGCCCCAGTCACTTCGCCATCCTGCCAAGTCCATCAAAATCAATACTGCAGCCTTCAGAAAACGACTCCTTTGCAACTCCATAATTGTCGTGCCTTGCACCATTGAGGGGGCCTGTCAGCAAAAAGATCAATGGGTACAAGGCACTCTGCAACCCGACGAAAGAATTCTTTATGAAGTACTCCCTAGTACTGGATTGCCCCCTCGGAGCCCATATCCTGGAATACCCTCCGGAATATTCCACTGGTTCGGCTCAAGCACTGTACCGCGAGGAATCTAGCCGGCAGCTCCCCAATGGCCGACACCTACTCCCGCGCAACGGAGCCAACGGTTGCCACCTTCAGCACATCTCGCCCAATCACCACCAACAAAAGAGCGCCTCGGTCTTCACTACGCGCCAAAGACGTCCGACGGCTCTGATCCGTTGGAGAAGCCAGCCGGCACCGGCACTATCAATGCCTCCACGCCCCGGCCTCTCGTTCAAGGACTCAGGCGGAGTCGCTCCGCGACTCCGTCATCGGTGTCAGCCGCAGTAGTAGCAGCGCGGCTACGGTTACGACTAGCGTACCGCCCGCCATAGGCTTAGACCTAGAATAGAAGCTACTATATATGTGCGTACCTCGTGTATTAGGAGCTACCCATTTGTGGTCTTTCAGTTATCAATCAATTATCATGCTTCGTTTCTCAGCCCGGGCTCTCGCCCTGCCCCTACTCAGGCTCGGCCTTATGGCCCGCCACAACTCTTTGTCGCTGTTCATCATCCTGCTTATCGTCTCAGTCTTCAGCGGCCACTCAGATGTATTGAAGTATTTAGGCCGCATTGTCATGCCAGCCCGCACACCTGCGCTGCGGCAAGCACAGGCAACCGACCTTGGTACAAGCAACCTCACGCTGCAGCACCTTCAACCGTCCTTCAGTTCTTGTATCTCCACTGTAATCTCCTCTCATGTTGATCAGCCCGCGCTTCGATGCTGCGGTACACGGATTCAGCCGGCCCGTACCTTGGCGCTTCAGCCTTGCGGCCCGTGCCTTGGCACTGTCCCCACTTCTTAAAGCTCAGCTTATCTTCTCATCGTTATGGTGACTGATCCCTACATCAGTGCTCGAGCATGTGCACCGCGCCCACTCATGTTCTTGTCTGATCCTAATTCGCAGCGCTCCTCCCTCCGACCGCGGCCCCGCATTCCAGACTGTCATCTCTTCCTCTCCGCTTCAGTCGATGATTCCCATGACGCTTGCATTTTCCCAACAGCTATTGTGCGCAATGCCTTGACAAAGCTGGCATGTGCCACTGACCATGACCACAAAGTTTACCAAGTACCTTAAACGGCTATGAATCATAACACGAGTCAGCCACGGTCAGAGTGTCCAATCACAGTGCAGATATACTAGGCATGACCTTACAGGTATAAACAAGGTAGAATACTGGTGGCTTGGTGTGGCTATTATGCGCAATGCCTTAACACAGTTGGCATGTGCCACTGACCATGACTACAAAGTTTACCAAGTGACTTTATCTTCTACGAATCGTAATACGAGTCAGCCACTGTCAAGATGCCCAATCACAGAAAACATCTAATATGCATGACCTTCCACGTATAAACAAGGTAAAAAACCGGTGGCTTGGCACGGCTATTGTGCGCAATGCCTTGACAAAGTTGGCCTGTGCCACTGACCATGACCACGTAGTTTACCAAGTACCTTCAACGGCTATGAATCATAATACGAGTCAGCCACGGCCAGAGTGTCCAATCACAATGCAGATACACTAGGCATGACCTTACATGTATAAACAAAGTAGAATACAGGAGGCTCGTTGTGGCTATTATGCGCAATGCCTTGACAAAGTTGGCATGTGCCACTGACCATGACCACAAATATATACAAGTGACACTTACTTCTATGAATCATAACACGAGTCAGCCACGGTCAGAGTGACCAATCACAGTTCAGATGTACTATGCATGACCTTGCAGGTATCAGCAAGGTAGAACACTGGTAAGGGTGCACACGAAATTCCCGGAATCGAGAGAAAGATTCGAGAATCCAAGTCTTTCAAAAGATTCGAGAATCCAAATCCAGGTAAAAGATTTGTCTCGGATTCGAGAATCTGGCCTTTCCTATTGTATATGGAAAAAGGGCATATAAGTACCAAATATGCGCTCCTCTAAACCCCCAACGTATGAAGATATTCAGTGTTGTCCCGGGGTTCCGAGGTGACCCTATCACCGCGGCCGCGGAACCGCAATCTACATCGATGGGGGATCGATGTAGATCGAGTTCGTATTCGACGTG
>SZWC01005214.1:105170-127275 GCA_023375785.1 Penium margaritaceum
AAGATAGGCAGCATAGGCAGCATTCCACGCTGGATAGGCAGCATTCCAAGCAGTTTGTGACGCGTGGAATGCTGCCATCGTGAGTCAGCGCGGTAGACCAGGCGAGAATGAGGAAATTTGTGCGTTCTCGGAGTCGACCTGTGAATGCATGCAAAAAAAAAGCCATTCAGTCTGCATTCGGCGCCTAGGACTACCCAGAAAAATTCACAGTCCACCCCAGTAAGGCCCGATGTCCCGAGGTGGCGGATGTGGGAGGGGTCACATCGATGTGCCGAGGTGGACATCGATGTGCCGGGGTTCGGGGTGGCCAGGTCAACACTGAATATATTCATGCAGCCAGGAGGATTATCATAAACAAGCATATTTCACATCAGGAATATCTATTTTTTTGCGGTGTCTTATACTATGATTCATGCAGATATATGGTGAAAAGATTCGCAATTCCAAGATTCGAGAATCTTTCAGAAAGATTCGAGAATCCAAATCCGAGTCTTGGACTCGATTCGAGAATCCAAGACTACCAAAAGATTCGGGAATCTGGCATGGCGTGCACCCTTAAACACTGGTGGCTTGGTACGGCTATTGTGCGCAATGCCTTGACAAAGTTGGCATGTGCCACTGACCATAACCACAAAGTTTACCAAGTACCTTGAACGGCTATGAATCATAACACGAGTCAGCCACGGTCAGAGTGTCCAATCACAGCGCACATCTAATATGCATGTTCTTGCAGCTATAAACAAGGTAAAAAACCGGTGGCTTGGTACGGCTATTGTGCTTAATGCCTTGACAAAGTTGGCACGTGCCACTGACCATGACCACAAAGTTTACCAAGTACCTTAAACGGCTATGCATCATAACACGAGTCAGCCACGATCAGAGTGTCCAATCACAGTACATATGTACTAGGCATGATCTTGCAAGTACAAACTGTGAGAAGAATACAGACATGAGAACATCAGCGGCAGAAGCAAGCAGAAGCGTCAAAACACGCAAGCATACGTCAGCGAAGTGACGTAGGCAAGGGCGGTCCGAGGAGTTAGTCGCGAGAGCTGATAGAAGCTGAGAGGCGAGATAGCTGAGGTAGATGGTTGATGTGAGAAGGAGTGCCGGCAAGATGAGTGATGATTGGTGGAGTGTGAGAGCTGAGCGAAGGAGCGAGAGTGACGGAGCGAAGTGTTGAGAGGAGTTGGCGAAGACAAAGAATGTGAGGAGCAAGCAGAGCGAAGACACGGCGGCAAAGCCGCGGAACCAAAGGGGAACAGGATGAGTACAACTATTCTGCTTGACTCGAGGGAATGAACCTCCTCGGTGTATATGGACAGAACAGGACAAATGTATGTGCAATGGCTTCTTCCCACTTGACGGACGTGGATGACAGGTGTCACTTTTTTAGGGGATAACTCGGTCTCAACGGTCCTGAGATCCTACTGTTGGTAACCGAGGTGGTTCGGACTTGAGCTTGAACCATTATTGAGAAAAGGCGGATCTTTTCCTTGCCGAGTGACCAGAGTGAGTTTCTTGATGCCAATTTCTGACACCACCCTTGAAATTCACAATGGTCATTCAGGCAGTTCAGATAGGCTGATCCATGAGTATTTTTAGTCCTCTTCTGTTGAAGGTGTGGCCACTAATAGTGGGGAAGGAGGACCAGGAAGATACTCAGGATGGGGAACCCTCAGTGGTGCCGGGAGGTCTCTCACCCTGACCCGTTGTGGACGACTGAGCCATCGACGCTCTCCTCTCGTTTCGCTGACTTCTCTCAGTTCCAGAGTTAGAGCGTAGCTGTCAGATACCTGAACATCATAGTGTCCGAGAGATGATCGGAAGGGCTCTTCAGTAGTGAGCCAGAGAATGCGAAGTGCCTGATACTCAGCATAGAAGCAGGCTTGCCAGTATCGGGCAACTTCTTCATTGTCGTTGAAGTTGTAGTGGTCAGAGTGGAAGTAGCCTCTTCGCTGAGAGAAGATGGTCCAGAGATTGATATGGCGCATCTCTACATTCGTAGTTCTTCGTAGAGTTGTGTGCCAGATGTGGTAGTTGTGGATTCCAGTCGAGTTGAAGTGAAGAATTGGAATCCATCTGGCAATGCCGAATGTTTCAGGAGAGATTTGCCGTTGGTCCCACTAAGAGGTTGAACGTTGTCCCGCCATGTGGATTTGGTTGAAGGGATGGAGTCAGGTCTGGCAGAGACTGAAAGGAGAGGAACCCACTGGAGGATGAAGTGAGAGCAGATGTTACGTTTTTGTGTTGGAGAAGGTATGTTGTTCGGGGAGGAGAAGATTCGACCATGTGAAGGCGCTGTCCAGGTTTAGGGATAGTGCTGATGAAATGGAAGCAAGTTGTGATTTAGTGGGAGCGCAGACTGGTTGAGTGTGTTGATGGAGGTTTCGGCATGAGGGCAGGTCGCCGCGGAACAGGTGATACGACTGGGCAGATCCTTGTGTCGAGCTTGAAGGTGATGCAGATGATGAGGAATTGATTGACGATGAAGTGGGTTTCGGCGTGGGCGCACGTCCTCACAAAAACGGGCGATGCGCCCTGGCGGATTCTTATGCCGAGTGGAGCGGAAGCGGATGACTGCGGAGGAACGATAGATGATTGAGTGGGCGCAGGGGCAAGACCACGTGCACGATTTAAAGAGGAGAGTAGGATGCAGCAAGGGTAAGGCAGGTGCCAACGCGTTGCGAGAATTCTGCTGCTGGCGTGGGTGCAGGCTACTGCGAAGCGGGCAGCTAGCTCGTGCAGATCCTAGTGCCGTTCACAGATGCTGGTGATTGCTGATGAAGCGGAGGCTGATGACGATGGCTGAGTGGGCGCAGGGGCAAACCACGTGCGCTGCAGGAAGTTTTGGCATGGGCGCAGGTTGTCGCGGAAAAGGCGATGCGACCGGGCGGATCCTTGTACCAAGCTGAGAGCGATGCAAAGCTGAGGAAATGACTGATTGATGAGTGGGCGTATGGGCGAACCACGTGCACTGCGGATGTATTCGGCATGGGTGCAGGTCATCGCGGAATGGGCGATGCGACCGGGCGGATCCTTGTGCCGAGCGGAAGACAATTTTCAGAAGTGGAGGAAGAAATTGATTGATGAGTGGGCGCAGGGGCGGAACCTCATGCGCGAAGAGATGATGCTGATGAGGATGATGGATGGACAACGGTGCAGATGATGCTGATGATGGAGAGGCGGAGATGAGGCAAGAATGAGTGCATAATGAAGTAGAGGAAACTGGAGTGAGGAGGAGGAGGAGGAATGACGGAGATGAGCGAAGATGAAGGCCAAAGGCTGATGTTGATGGAGAAGACGGGAGACAAGAAGCCACTCGAGCAGAGAGAGCCGAGATGAGACGTGGTGCGGCAGGTGGGCAGAGCGGTACAGCTACTTCTTCTGTGTTCAGGAGAGTGACGGCTTGTTCCCCAGTTGGTTCGGAAGTGGGAGCAGGAAGACTGGTGGTGTCCGATATCCTGTCAGCTGGAAGAAGTTGGCTGCGGTAGAGGGAGTCAGGCAGCGGGCAGGTCCACCGGACCGCTGATGTCAGGAGAGTGACGGCTTGTTCCCCTGTTGGCTCGGAAGTCAAAGCAGGAAGACTGTTGGTGTCCGATATCCTGACGGCAGCAGTTTTGGTTGCAGCTGTTGACGAGGTGAGGAGGCAATGCAAGAGAGCGGTTCAAGATGATGGACGCGGGCGGGCTGAGGATGACGGTGAGGAGGGGCAGATGAGGCTGATAAGGTAGGATGAAAGAGGAGGAGATGCTTGCAGAGGCATATGTGGTGAGGGGCAGCAGATGGTGGGCGGCAGGAAGCTTCTTGGTAGTTGACGGCAGATGGCGGCTCGAAAGTTACTTGCAGCTGATGTGGGCGACAAGTCACCGGTAGTTGGCCATGGGCGCGGGAATGGGCGCAGGGCTTCCTTGGGATGACAAGGCATTTCTTCCGCGTGGAGAACTCGTCAGGCGCGACTGCTGATGTCAGCTGCGGATGAAGCGGAGAGGCGCGGGGTGACGGCAGCGGCGACAGATGAATGTGAGCAGAAGCGTTGGATAAGAGATGCCGGCAGAGTGATGACGCAGTTCCAAGGCACCAGGTGATGTTGCCTGATGCTCTGATAACATGTCAGAAGAATGCAGATACGAGAACAGCAGTGGCAGAAGCAGGGAGAAGCATCATAACACGCAAGCATACGTCAGCGAAGTGACGTAGGCAAGGGCGGTCCAAGGAGTTAGTCGCGAGAGCTGATAGAAGCTGAGAGGTGAGATAGCTGGGGTAGACGGTTGATGTGAGAAGGAGTGCTGGCGAGACGAGTGATGATTGGCGGAGTGTGAGAGCTGAGCGAAGGAGCGAGAGTGAAGGAGCAAAGTGTTGAGAGGAGTTGGCGAAGACAAAGAACGTGAGGAGCGAGCAGAGCGAAGACACAACGGCGAAGCCACAGAACCAAAGGGGAACAGGATGAGTAGAACTGTTCTGGTTGACTCGAGGGAATGAATCTCCTCGGTATATATGGATTGAACAGGACAAAGGTATGTGCAACGGCTCTTCCCACTAGCCGGACGTGGGTGACAGGTGTCACTTTATTAGGGGATAACTCGGTCTCAACGGTCCTGAGATCGTACCGTTGGTGACCGAGATGGTTCGGACTTGAGCTTGAACCGTTATTGAGAAAAGGCGGATCCTTTCCTGGCTGAGTGACTAGAGTGAGTTTCTTTGATGCTAATTTCTGACAAAAACAAGGTAGAATACTGGTTGATTGGTGTGGCTATTGTGCGCAATACCTTGACAAAGTTGGCATGTGCCACTAACGATGACTACAAGGTTTACCAAGTGACTTTAAACGGCTATGAATCATAACACAGGTCAGCCACAGTCAGAGTGTCCAATCACAGTGCAGATGTATTGGGCATGACCTTACAGGTATAAACAAGGTACAATACTGGTGGCTCGGTGTGGCTATTGTGCGCAATGCCTTGACAAAGTTGGCATGTGCCAGTGACCATGACCACAAATGTATCCAAGTGATTTTTACTTCTATTCATCATAACACGAGTTAGCCACGGTCAGGGTATCCAATCACAGTGCATATGTACTGGGCATGACCTTGCAGGTACAAACAAGGTAGAATACTGGTGGCTCGGTGTGGCTATTGTGCGCAATGCCTTGACAAAGTTGGCGTGTGCCAATGATCATGACCAGAAAGGTATCCAAGTGACTTATACTTCTATTGATCATAACACGAGTCAGCCATAGTCAGAGTGTCCAATCACAGTGGAGATATACGAGGCATGATCTTGCAGGTACAAACAAGGTAGAATACTGGTGGCTCGGTGTGGCTACTGTGCGCAATGCCTTGATGAAGTTTGCATGTGCCTCTGACCATGACCACAAATTTAAACAAGTGACTTTAACTTCTACGAATCACAATACAAAAGTCACAGTCAGAGTACCCAATCACAGTGCACATCTAATATGCATGACCTTGCATGTATAAACAGGGTAAAAAACCGGTGGCTTGGTACGACTATTGTATGCAATGCCCTGACAAAGTTGGCATGTGCCACTGACCATGACCACAAAATTTACCAATTACATTAAACGGCTATAAATCATAACACGAGTCAGCCATGGTCAGAGTGTACAATCCCAGTGCAGATATAGTGGGCATGACCTTGCAAGTATAGACAAGGTAGAATACTGGTGGCTCGGTGTGGCTATTGTACGCAATACCTTGACAAAGTTGGCATGTGCCACTGGCCATGACCACAGATATATCCAAGTGACGTTTACGTCTATTGATCATAACACAGGCCAGCCACGGTCAGAGTGTCCAATCACAGTGCAGATGTACTAGGCATGATCTTTCAGGTACAAACAAGGTAGAATACTGGTGGCTCGGTGTGGCTATGGTGTGCAATGCCTTGACAAAGTTGGCATGTGCCACTGACCATGACCACAAATGTATCCAATTGATGTTTACTTCTTTTGATCATAACACGAGTCAGCCACGGTCAGAGTGCCCAATCAAAGTATAGATTTGCTAAGCATGATCTTGCAGATACAAACTAGGTACAATACCGGAGGCTCGGTGTGGCTATTTTGTGCAATTTCCTGATAAAGTTGGCATGTGCCACTGACCATGACCACAAAGTTTACCAAGTGACTTTAACTCCCACGAATGGTAACACGAGTCAGCCACGGTCTGAGTGTCCAGTCACAGTGCAGATGTACTAGGCATGATCTTACAGGTACAAACAAGGTAGAATACTGGTGGCTCTGTGTGGCTATTGTGCGCAATGCCTTCACAATGTTGGCATGTGCCACTGACCATGACCACAAAGTTTACCAAGTACCTTAAACGGCTATGAATCATAACACGAGTCAGCCACGGTCAGAGTGTCCAATCACAGTGCAGACATATTGGACATGACCTTGCATGTATAAACATGGTAGAATACTGGTGGCTTGGTGTAACTATTGTGCGCAATGCCTTGACAAAGTTGGCATGTGCCACTGACCATGACCACAAAGTTTACCAAGTACCTTAAACGGTTATGAATCATAACATGAGTCACTCACGGTCAGAGTTTCTAATCACATTGCAGATATACTGGGCATGACCTTTACAGGTATAAAGAAGGTAGAATACTAGTGGCTTGGTGTGGCTATTGTGTGCAATGCCTTGACAAAGTTGGCATGTGCCACTAACCATGTCCACAAATGTATCCAAGTGACTTTTACTTCTATTGGTCATAACACAAGTCAACCACAGTCAGAGTATCCACTCACAGTGCAGATGTACTAGGCATGATCTTTCAGGTACAAACAAGGTAGAATACTGATGGCTTGGCACGGCTATTGTGCGCAATGCCTTGAAAACGTTGGCATGTGCCACTGAACATGACCACAAAGTTTACCAAGTACCTTAAACGGCTATGAATCATAACACGAGTCAGGCACGGTCAGATTGTCCAATCACAGTGCAGATGTACTAGGCATGATCTTGCAGGTACAAACAAGGTAGAATACTGGTGGCTCGGTGTGGCGATTGTGCGCAATGCCTTGACAAAGTTTGCATGTGCCTTTGACCATGACCACAAAGTTTACCAAGTGACTTTAACTTCTACAAATCATAACACGAGTCAGCCACGGTCAGAGTACCCAATCACAGTGCACATCTAATATGCATGACCTTGCAGGTATAAACAGGGTAAGAAAACCGGTGGCTTGACACGGCTATTGTGCGCAATACCTTGACAAAGTTGGCATGTGCCACTGACCATGACCACAAAGTTCACCAAGTACATTAAACGGCTATGAATCATAACACGGGTCAGCCACGGTCAGAGTGTCCAATCACAGTGCAGATATACTAGGCATGACCTTGTAGATATAAACAAGGTAGAATACTGGTGGCTCGGCGTGGCTATTGTGCGCAATGCCTTGAAAAAGTTGGCATGTGCCAAAGACCATGACCAAAAATGTATCCAAGTGACTTTAACTTATATTGATCATAACACGAGTCAGCCACGGTCAGAGTGTCCAATCATAGTGCAGATGTACAAACAAGATAGAATACTGGTGGCTTGGCACGGGTATTGTGCGCAATGCCTTTAAAAAGTTGGTATGTGCCACTGACCATGACCACAAAGTTTACCAAGTACCTTAAACAGCTATAAATCATAACACGAGTCAGCCACGGCCAGAGTGTCCAATCACAGTGCAGATGTACTAGGCATGATCTTATAGGTACAAACACGGTAGAATACTGGTGGCTCGGTGTGGCTATTGTGCGCAATGCCTTGACAAAGTTGGCATGTGCCACTGACCATGACCACAAAGTTTACCAAGTGACATTAACTTCTACGAATAGTAACACGAGTAAGCCACAGTCAGGGTACCCAATCACAGTTCAGATGTACTAGGCATGACCTTACAGGTATGAACAAGGTAAAAAACCGGTGGCTTGGCACGGCTATTGTGCGCAAGCCTTGAAAAAGTTGGCAAGTGCCACTGACCATGACCACAAAGTTTACCAAGTACCTTAAACGGCTATGAATCATAACACGAGTCAGACACGGTCAGAGTATTCTACCTTATTTATCCTTGCAAGGTCATGCCTAGTACATCTGCACTGTGATAAGACACTCTGACCGTGGCTGACTCGTGTTATGATCAATAGAAGTAAAAGTCACTTGGATACATTTGTGGTCATGGTCAGTGGCTCATGCCAACTTTGTCAAGGCATTGCACACAATAGCCACACCGAGCCACCAGTATTCTACCTTGTTTATACCTATATGGTCATGCCCGGTATATCTGCACTGTGATTAGAACCTATGACCTTGGCTGACTCGTGTTATGATTCATAGTCGTTTAAGGTACTTGGAAAACTTTGTGGTCATGGTCAGTGGCACATGCCAGCGTTGTCAAGGCATTGCCCAAAGTAGTTATACCAAGCCACCAGTATTCTACCTTGTTTATACATGCAAGGTCATGCTCAGTATATCTGCACTGTGATTGGACACTCTGACCTTGGCTGACTCGTGTTATGATCCATAGCCGTTTAAGGTGTTTGGTAACCTTTGTGGTCATGGTTAGTGGCACATGCCACCTTTGTCAAGGCATTACGCACAATAGCCACACCGAGCCACCAGTATTCTACCTTGTTTATACCTGCAAGGACATGCCCATTATACCTACATTGTGATTGGACACTCTGACAGTGGCTGACTTGTGCTATGATTCACAGCCGTTTAATGTACTTGGTAAACTTTGTGGTCATGGTCAGTGGCACATGCCAACTTTGTCAAGGCATTGCGCACAATAGCCCTGCCAAGCCACCGGGTTTTTACCCAGGTTATACCTGCAAGGTCAGGATATATGATGTGCACTGTGATTGGGTACTCTGACCATGGCTGACTTGTGTCATGATTCCTAGAAGTTAGAGGCACTTGGTAATCTTTGTGGTCATGGTCAGAGGCACATGCAAACCTCGTCAAGGCATTGCGCACAATAGCCACACCGAGCCACCAGTATTCTACCTTGTTTGTACCTGTAAGATCACGACTAGTACATATGCACTGTGATTGGACACTCTGACCATGGCTGACTCCTGTTATGATCAATAGAAGTAAACGTCACTTGGATACAATTGTGGTCATGATCAGTGGCACATGCTTATTTTGTCAAAGCATTGCGCACAACAGCCACACCGAGCCACCAGTATTCTACCTTGTTTGTACTTGCAAGGTCATGCCCAATATATCTGTGCTGTGATTTGACACTTTGACCGTGGCTGACTCGTGTTATGATCAATAGAAGTAAAAGTCAATCGGATACATTTGTGGTCATGGTCAGTGGCACATGCCAACTTTGTCAAGGCATTGCTCACAATAGCCACACCGAGCCACCAGAATTCTATCTTGTTTATACCTACAAGGTTGTGCCCAGTATATCTGCACTGTGATAGGACACTCTGACTGTGGCGGACTCGTGTTATGACTCATAGCCGTTGAGAGTCCCTTGGTAAACTTTGTGGTCATGGTTAGTGGCACATGCCAAATTTGTCAAGACATTGCGCACAATAGCCGCACCGATCTACCAGTATTCTACCTTGTTTGAACCTGCAAGATCATGCCTAGTACATCTGCACTGTGATTGGACACTCTGACCGTGCCTGACTTGTGTTATGATTCATAGCCGTTTAAGGTACTTGGTAAACGTTGTGGTCACGGTCAGTGGCACATGCCAACTTTGTCAAGACATTGCGCACAATAGCCATGCCAAGCCACCTGTTTTTTACCTTGTTTATACCTGCAAGAACATGCATATTAGGTGTGCGTTGTAATTGGACACTCTAACCGTGGCTGACTCGTGTTATGATTCATAGCCGTTTAAGGTACTTGGTAAACTTTGTGGTTATGGTCAGTGGTACATGCCAACTTTGTCAAGACATTGCGTACAATAGCCATGCCAAGCGACCAGTATTCTACCTTGTGTATAGCTGCAAGGTCATGCCTAGTACATCTGAACTATGATTGGACACTCTGACTGTGGCTGACTCATGTTATGATTCATAGAAGTAAAAGTCACTTGGATACACTTGTGGTCATGGTCAGTGGCACATGCCAACTTTGTCAATGCATTGCACACAATAGCCACAACGAGCCACAAGTATTCTAACTTGTTTATACCTGCAGGGTCATGCCCAGTATATCTGCACTGTGATTTGATACTCTGACCGCGGCTGACTCGTGTTATGATTCATAGCCGTTTAAGGTACTTGGTAAACTTTGTGGTCATGGTCAGTGGCACATGCCAACTTTGTCAAAGCATTGCGCACAATAGCCGTGCCAAGTCACTGGTGTTTTTCCTTGTTTATACCTGCAACATCATGAATATTTGATGTACGCTGTGATAGGATACTCTGATTGTGGCTGACTCGTGTTATGATTCAGAGCCATTTAAGGTACTTGGTAAACGTTGTGGTCATGGTCAGTGGAACATGCCAACTTTGTGAAGGCATTGCGCACAATAGTCGTGCCAAGCCACCAGTATTCTACCTTCTTTATACCTGCAAGGTCATGCCTAGTACATCTGAACTTTGATCGGACACTCTGACCGTGGCTGACTCGTGTTATGATTCATAGAAGTAAAAGTCACTTGGATACATTTGTGGTCATGGTCAATGGCACATGCCAACTTTGTCAAGGCATTGCGCACAATAGCCACACCGAGCCACCAGTATTCTACCTTGTTTAGACCTGTGAGATCATGCCTAGTACATCTGTACCGTGATTGGACACTCTGACCGTGGCTGATTCGTGTTCTGATCAATAGAAGTAAAAGTCACTTGGATACATTTGTGGTCATGGTCAGTGGCACATGCCAACTTTGTCAAGGCATTGCGTACAATAGCCACACCGAGCCACCAGTATTCTACCTTGTTTGCACCTGGAAGATCATGCCTAGTACATCTGCACTGTGATTGGACACTCTGACTATGGCGGACTCGTGGTATGATCAATAGAAGTAAAAGTCACTTGGATACATTTGTGGTCACGGTCAGTGGCACATGCCAACTTTGTCAAGGAATTGCGCACAATAGACACACCGAGCCACCAGTATTCTATCTTGTTTATACATGCAAGATCATGCCTAGAACATCTGCACTGTGATTAGACACTCTGACCGTGGCTGACTCGTGTTGTGATCAATAGAAGTAAAAGTCGATTGGATACATTCGTGGTCATTGTCAGTGGCACATGCCAACTTTGTCAAGGCATTGCGTACAATAGCCACACCGAGCCACCAGTATTCTACCTTGTTTGTACCTGCAAGATCATGCCTAGTATATCTGCACTGTGATGGGATACTCTGACTGTGGCTGAATCGTGTTACAATTTGTAGAAGTTAAAGTCACCTGGTAAACTTTGTGGTCATGGTCAGTGGCACATGTCAACTTTGTCAATGCATTGCACACAATAGCCACACCGAGCCACCAGTATTCTACATTTTTTGCACCTACAAGATCATGCCTAGCACATATACACTGTGATTGGGCACTCTGACCGTGGCTGACTCGTGTTACGATCGTAGAAGTTAATGTCACTTGGTAAACTTTGTGGTCATGGTCAGTGGCATATGCCAACTTTATCAAGGCATTGCGCACAATAGCCACAGTGAGCCACCAGTATTGTACCTTGTTTGTACCTCCACGATCATGCCTAGTACATCTGCACTGTGATTGGACACTCTGACTGTGGCTGACTCTTGTTATGATCAATAGAAGTAAAAGTCACTTGGATATATTTGTGGTCATGGTCAGTGGCACATGCCAACTTTGTCAATGCATTGCTTAAAAAAGCCATCCCAAGCCACCAGTATTCTACCTTGTTTGCAGCAGCAAGATCATGCCTAGTACATCTGTACTGTGATTGGACACTCCGACCGTGGCTGACTCGTGTTATGATCAATAGAAGTAAAAGTCACTTGGATACATTTGTGGTCATGGTCAGTGGCACATGCCAACTTTATCAAGGCATTGCATACAATAGCCATACCGGGCCACCAGTATTCTACCTTGTTTATACCTGCAAGGACATGCCTAGTATATCTTCACTGTGATTGGGCACTCTGACCATGGCTGACTCATGTTATGATTCATAGATGTTTAAGGTACTTGGTAAACTTTGTGGTCATAATCAGTGGCACATGCCAACTTTGTCAATGCATTGTGCACAATAGTCGTGCCAAGGCAACGGTTTTTAACCTTGTTTATTCCTGCAAGGTCATGCCTAGTACATGTGAACTGTAATTGGACACTTTTACCGTAGCTGACTCGTGTTACGATTCGTAGACGTTAAAGTCACATGATAAACTTTGTGGTCATGGTCAGTGGCACATGCCAACTTTGTCAAGGCATTGCGCACAATAGCCACACGGAGCCAACAGTATTATACCTTGTTGATACCTGCAAGGTCATTCCCAGTATATCTGCACTGTGATTTGACACTCTGACCGTGGCTGACTCGTGTTATGATCCATAGCCGTTTAAGGTACCTGGTAAACTTTGTGGTCAGGGTCAGTGGCACATGCCAAGTTTGTCAGGGCATTGTGCGCAATAACCGTGCCAAGTCACTGGTTTTTTTCCTTGTTTATACCTGCACGGTCATGCGTATTATATGTACACTGTGATTGGACAATGTGACCATGGCTGACTCGTGTTATGATTCATAGCCGTTTAAGATACTTGGTAAACGTTATGGTCATGGTCAGTGGCACATGCCAACTTTGTCAAGGCATTGCGCATTATAGCCACAACTAGCCACCAGTATTCTACCTTGTTTGTACCTCTAAGATCATGCTCAGTACATCTGCACTGTGATTGGACACTCTGACTGTGGCTGACGCGTGTTATGATTCATAGAAGTAAAAGTCACTTGGATACAATTGTGGTCATGGTCAGTGGCACATGCCGACTTTGTCAAGGCATTGCACACAATAGCCACCCCAAGCTACCAGTATTCTACCTTGTTTGTAGTTGAAAGATCATGTTTATTACATCTGCACTGTGATTGGACACTCTGACCGTGGCTGACTCGTGTTCTGATCAATAGAAGAAAAAGTCACTTGGATACATTTGTCATCATGGTCAGTGGCACATGCCAACTTTGTCAAGGCATTGCGCACAATAGACACTTCGAGCCACCAGTATTCTACCTTGTTTGCACCTGCAGGATCATGCCTAGTACATCTGCACTGTGATTGGGCACTCTGACCGTAGCTGACTCGTGGTATGATCGATAGAAGTAAAAGTCACTTGGATACATTTGTGGTCATGGTCAGTGGCACATGCCAACTTCGTCAAGGAATTGCGCACAATAGCCACACCGAGCCACCAGTATTCTACCTTGTTTATACCTGCAAGATCATTCCTAAAACATCTGCACTATGATTGGACACTCTGACCGTGGCTGACTTGTGTTATGATCAATAGAAGTAAAAGTCACTTGGATACATTTGTGGTCATGGTCAATGGCACATGCCAACTTTGTCAAGGCATTGCGCACAATAGCCACACCGAGCCACCAGTATTCTACCTTGTTTGTACCTGCAAGATCATGCCCAGTATATCTGCACTGTGGTTGGATACTCTGACTGTGGCTGACTCGTGTTTTGATTCGTAGAAGTTAAAGTCACTTGGTAAACTTTGTGATCATGGTCGGTGGCACATGCCACCTTTGTCAAGGCTCTGCGCACAATAGCCACACCGGGCCACCAGAATTCTACCTTGTTTATACCTGCAAGGCAATGCCTATTGCATCGGCATTGTGATTGGACACTCTGATGGTGGCTCACTCGTGTTATGATCAATAGAAGTAAAGGTCACTTGGATACATTTGTGGTCATGGTCAGTGGCACATGCCAACTTTGTCAAGGCACTGCGCACAATAGCCACACCGAGTTACCAGTATTCTACATTGTTTATACCTTTAAGGTCATGCCCAGTATATATACACTGTGATTGGACACTCTGACCGTGGCTGACTCGTATTATGATTCATAACCGTTTTAAGTCACTTGGTAAACTTTGTGGTCATGGTCAGTGGCAAATGCCAAACTTTTCAAGGTATTGCGCACAATAACCACAACGAGCCACCAGTATTCTACCTTGTTTATACCTGTAATGTCATGCCCAGTATATCTACACTGTGATTGGACACTCTGATCGTGGCTGACTCGTGTTGTGATTCATAGCCGTTTAAGGTACTTGGTAAACTTTGTGGTCATGGTCAGTGGCACATGCCAACATTGTTAAGGTATTACGCACAAAAGCCGTGCCAAGTCACCAGTTTTTTACCTTGTTTATACCTGCAACATCATGCATATTAGATGTACGCTGTGGTTGGGCACTCTGACCGTGGCTGACTCGTGTCACGATTCGTAGAAGTTAAAGTCACTTGGTTAACTTTGTGGTCATGGTCAGTGGCACATGGCAACTCCGTCAAGGTATTGCGCACAATAGCCACACCAAGCCACCAGTATTCTACCTTATTTATACCTGCAAGATCATGTCTAGTACATCTGCACTGTGATTAGACACCCTGACCGTGGCTGATTCGTGTTATGATTAATAGAAGTAAACGTCACTTGGAAACATTTGAGGTCATGGTCAGTGGCACATGCCAACTTTGTCAAGGAATTGCGCACGATAGCCACACCGAGCCACCACTATTCTACCTTGTTTATACCTGCAAGATCATGCCTAGAACATCTGCACTGTGATTGGACACTCTGACTGTGGCTGACTCGTGTTATGATCAATAGAAGTTAAAGTCACTTGGATATATTTGTGGTCATGGTCACTGGCACCTGCCAACGTTGTCAAGGCATTGCGCACAATAGCCACACCGAGCCACAAGTATTCTACATTGTTTGTACCTGCAAGATCATGCACAGTATATCTACACTGTGATTGGATACTCTGACTGTGGCAGACTCGTGTTTTGATTCGTAGACGTTAAAGTCACTTGGTAAACATTGTGGTCATGGTCGGTGGCACATGCCACCTTTGTCAAGGCATTGTGCACAATAGCCACACCGGGCCACCAGTATTCTACCTTGTTTATACCTGCAAGGCCATGCCTATTACATCGGCATTGTGATTGGACACTCTGACCATGGCTGACTCGTGTTATGATCAATAGAAGTAAAGGTCACTTGGATACATTTATGGTCATGGTTAGTGGCACATGCCAACTTTGTCAAGGCATTGCGCACAATAGCCACACCGAGTTACCAGTATTCTACATTGTTTATACCTGTAAGGTCATGCCCAGTATATCTACACTGTGATTGGACACTCTGACCGTTGCTGACTCATGTTATGATTCATAGCCGTTTTAAGTCACATGGTAAACTTTGTGGTCATGGTCAGTGGCACATGCCAACTTTGTCAAGGAATTGCGCACGATAGCCACACCGAGCCACCAGTATTCTACCTTGTTTATACCTGCAAGGCCATGCCTATTACATCGGCATTGTGATCGGACACTCTGACCATGGCTGACTCGTGTTATGATCAATAGAAGTAAAAGTCACTTGCATACATTTGTGGTCATGGTCCGTGGCACCTGCCAACGTTGTCAAGGCATTGCGCACAATAGCCACACCGAGTTACCAGTATTCTACATTGTTTATACCTGTAAGGTCATGCCCAGTATATCTACACTGTGATTGGACACTCTGACCGTTGCTGACTCATGTTATGATTCATAGCCGTTTTAAGTCACATGGTAAACTTTGTGGTCATGGTCAGTGGCACATGCCAACTTTGTCAAGGAATTGCGCACGATAGCCACACCGAGCCACCAGTATTCTACCTTGTTTATACCTGCAAGGCCATGCCTATTACATCGGCATTGTGATCGGACACTCTGACCATGGCTGACTCGTGTTATGATCAATAGAAGTAAAAGTCACTTGCATACATTTGTGGTCATGGTCCGTGGCACCTGCCAACGTTGTCAAGGCATTGCGCACAATAGCCACACCGAGTTACCAGTATTCTACATTGTTTATACCTGTAAGGTCATGCCCAGTATATCTACACTGTGATTGGACACTCTGACCGTTGCTGACTCATGTTATGATTCATAGCCGTTTTAAGTCACATGGTAAACTTTGTGGTCATGGTCAGTGGCACATGCCAACTTTGTCAAGGAATTGCGCACGATAGCCACACCGAGCCACCAGTATTCTACCTTGTTTATACCTGCAAGGCCATGCCTATTACATCGGCATTGTGATCGGACACTCTGACCATGGCTGACTCGTGTTATGATCAATAGAAGTAAAAGTCACTTGCATACATTTGTGGTCATGGTCCGTGGCACCTGCCAACGTTGTCAAGGCATTGCGCACAATAGCCACACCGAGTTACCAGTATTCTACATTGTTTATACCTGTAAGGTCATGCCCAGTATATCTACACTGTGATTGGACACTCTGACCGTTGCTGACTCATGTTATGATTCATAGCCGTTTTAAGTCACATGGTAAACTTTGTGGTCATGGTCAGTGGCACATGCCAACTTTGTCAAGGAATTGCGCACGATATCCACACCGAGCCACCAGTATTCTACCTTGTTTATACCTGCAAGATCATTCCTAGAACATCTGCACTGTGATTGGATACTCTGACCGTGGCTGACTCGTGTTATGATCAATAGAAGTAAAAGTCACTTGCATACATTTGTGGTCATGGTCCGTGGCACCTGCCAACGTTGTCAAGGCATTGCGCACAGTAGCCACACCGAGCCACCAGTATTGTACATTGTTTGTACCTGCAAGATCATGCACAGAATATCTACACTGTGATTGGATACTCTGACTGTGGCAGACACGTGTTTTGATTCGTAGACGTTAAAGTCACTTGGTAGACTTTGTGGTCATGGTCGGTGGCACATGCCACCTTTGTCAAGGCACTCCGCACAATAGCCACACCGGGCCACCAGTATTCTACCTTGTTTATACCTGCAAGGCCATGCCTATTACATCGGCATTGTGATTGGACACTCTGACTGTGGCTGACTCGTGTTATGATCAATAGAAGTAAAGGTCACTTGGATACATTTGTGGTCATGGTCAGTGGCACATGCCAACTTTGTCAAGGCATTGTGCACAATAGCCACACCGAGTTACCAGTATTCTACATTGTTTATACTTGTAAGGTCATGCCCAGTATATCTGCACTGTGATTGGACACTCTGACCGTGGCTGACTCGTGTTATGATTTATAGCCGTTTTAAGTCACTTGGTAAACTTTGTGGTCATGGTCAGTGGCAAATGCCAACTTTTTAAAGGTATTGCGCACAATAACCACAACCAGCCACCAGTATTCTACCTTGTTTATACCTGTAAGGTCATGCCTAGAATATATACACTGTGATTGGACACTCTGATCGTGGCTGACTCGTGTTATGATTCATAGCCGTTTAAGGTACTTGGTAAACTTTTTGGTCATGGTCAGTGGCACGTGCCAACTTTGTTAAGGTATTACGCACAAAAGCCGTGCCAAGTCACCAGTTTTTTACCTTGTTTATACCTGCAAGGTCATGCATATTAGATGTACGCTGTGATTGGGCACTCTGACCGTGGCTGACTCGTGTTACGATTCGTAGAAGTTAAAGTCACTTGGTTAACTTTATGGTCATGGTCAGTGGCACATGGCAACTCCGTCAAGGTATTGCGCACAATAGCCACACCGAGCCACCAGTATTCTACCTTATTTATACCTGCAAGATCATGCCTAGTACATCTGCACTGTGATTAGACACCCTGACCGTGGCTGATTCGTGTTATGATCAGTAGAAGTAAACGTCACTTGGATACATTTGTGGTCATGGTCAGTGGCATATGCCAACTTTGTCAAGGAATTGCGCACAATAGCCACACCGAGCCACCAGTATTATACCTTGTTTATACCTGCAAGATCATGCCTATAACATCTGCACTGTGATTGGAAACTCTGACTGTGGCTGACTCGTGTTATGATCAATAGAAGTAAAAGTCACTTGGATACATTTGTGGTCATGGTCAGTGGCACCTGCCAACGTTGTCAAGGCATTGCGCACAATAGCCACACCGAGCCACCAGTATTCTACATTGTTTGTACCTGCGAGATCATGCCCAGTATATCTACACTGTGATTGGATACTCTCACTGTGGCAGACTCGTGTTTTGATTCATAGACGTTAAAGTCACTTGGTAAACTTTGTGGTCATGGTCGGTGGCACATGCCACCTTTGTCAAGGCAGTGTGCACAATAGCCACACCGGGCCACCAGTATTCTACCTTGTTTATACCTGCAAGGTCATGCCTAGTACATCTGCACTTTGATTGGACACTCTGACCGTGGCTGACTCATGTTATGATTCATAGCCGTTTAAGGTACTTGGTAAACGTTGTGGTCATGGTAAGTGGCACATGCCAACTTTGTCAAGGCTTTTTGCACAATAGCCGTGCCAAGCCACCAGTGTTATACGTTGTTTTAACTTGTAAAATCATGCCTAGTACATCTGCACTGCGATTGGACACTCTGACCGTGGCTGACTCGTTTTATGATCAATAGAAGTAAAAGTCATTTGGATACATGTGTGGTCATGGTCAGTGGCACATGCCAACTTTGTCAAGGCACTGCGCACAATAGCCACACCGAGCCACCAGTATTCTGCCTTGTTTATACATGCAAGGGCATGCCCAATATATCTGCAGTGTGATTGGACACTCTGACCATGGCTGACTCGTGTTATGATTCATAGTCATTTAAGGTACTTGGTAAACTTAGTGGTCATGGTCAGTGGCACATGCCAACTTTGTCAAGGCATTGCCCACAGTAGTTACACCGAGCCACCCGTATTCTAACCTTGTTTATATCTGCAAGTTCATGCCCAGTATATCTGCACTGTGATTGGACACACTGCCCGTGGCTGACTCATGTTATGATTCATAGCCGTTTAAGGTACTTGGTAAACTTTATGGTCATGGTCAATGGCACATGCCAACTTTACCAAGGCATTGCGCACAAGAGTCGTGCCAAGTCACAGGTTCTTTGCCTTGTTTATACCTGCAAGGTCATGCTTAGTACATCTGAACTGTGATTGGTTACTATGACTGTGGCTGACTCGTGTTACGATTTGTAGAAGTTAAAAACACTTGGTGAACTTTGTGGTCATGTTCAGTGGCACATGCCAACTTTGTCAAGGCATTGCGCACAATAGCCACACCGAGCCACCAGTATTGTACCTTGTTTGCACCTGCAAGATCATGCATGGTAAATGTGCACTCTTATTGGATACTCTGACCGTGGCTGACTTGTGTTATGATCAATAGAAGTAAAAGTCACTTGGATACATTTGTGGTCATGGTCAGTGGCACATGCCAACTTTGTGAAGGCATTGCGCACAATAGCCACACAGAGCCACCAGTATTCTACCTTGTTTGTACCTCCAAGATCATACCTAGTACATCTGCACTGTGATTGGACACTCTGACTGTGGCTGACTCGTGTTATGATCAATACAAGTAAAAGTCACTTGGATACATTTGTGGTCATGGTCAGTGGCACATGCCAACTTTGTCAAGGAATTGCACACAATAGCCACCCCAAGCCACCGGTATTCTACCTTGTTTGTACCTGAAAGATCATGCATATTACATGTGCACTGTGATTGGACACTCTGACCGTGGCTGACTCGTGTTATGATCAATAGAAGTAAAAGTCATTTGGATACATGTGTGGTCATGGTCAGTGGCACATGCCAACTTTGTGAAGGCATTGCGCACAATAGCCACAATGAGCCACCAGTATTCTACCTTGTTTGTACATGCAAGGTCATGCCCATTATATCTCCACTGTGATTGGACAGTCTGATCGTGGCTGACTCATGTTACGATTCATAGCCGTTTAAGGTACTTGGTAAACTTAGTGGTCATGGTCAGTGGCACATGCCAACTTTGTGAAGGCATTGCGCACAATAGCCACAATGAGCCACCAGTATTCTACCTTGTTTGTACATGCAAGGTCATGCCCATTATATCTCCACTGTGATTGGACAGTCTGATCGTGGCTGACTCATGTTACGATTCATAGCCGTTTAAGGTACTTGGTAAACTTAGTGGTCATGGTCAGTGGCACATGCCAACTTTGTGAAGGCATTGCGCACAATAGCCACAATGAGCCACCAGTATTCTACCTTGTTTGTACATGCAAGGTCATGCCCATTATATCTCCACTGTGATTGGACAGTCTGATCGTGGCTGACTCATGTTACGATTCATAGCCGTTTAAGGTACTTGGTAAACTTAGTGGTCATGGTCAGTGGCACATGCCAACTTTGTGAAGGCATTGCGCACAATAGCCACAATGAGCCACCAGTATTCTACCTTGTTTGTACATGCAAGGTCATGCCCATTATATCTCCACTGTGATTGGACAGTCTGATCGTGGCTGACTCATGTTACGATTCATAGCCGTTTAAGGTACTTGGTAAACTTAGTGGTCATGGTCAGTGGCACATGCCAACTTTGTCAAGACATTGCGCACAATAGCCACACCGAGCCATCAGTATTCTACCTTGTTTGTACATGCAAGGTCATGCCCATTATATCTCCACTGTGATTGGACAGTCTGATCGTGGCTGACTCATGTTACGATTCATAGCCGTTTAAGGTACTTGGTAAACGTTGTGGTCATGGTCAGTGGCATATGCCAACTTAATCAAGGCATTGCGCACAATAGCCACACCGAGCCACCAGTATTCTACATTGTTTGAACCTGCAATATCATGCCTATTACATCGGTACTGTGATTGGACACTCTGACCGTGGCTGACTCGTGTTATGATCATTAGAAGTAAAGGTCACTTGGATACATTTGTGGTCATGGTGAGTGGCACATGCCAACTTTGTCAAGGGATTGCGCACAATAGCCACACCGAGTTACCAGTATTCTACCTTTTTTATACCTGTTAAGTCATGCCCAGTTATTCTGCACTGTGATCGGACACTGTGACTGTGGCTGACTCGTGTTATGACTCATAGCCGTTTTAAGTCAATTGGTAAACTTTGTGGTCATGGTCAGTGGCAAATGCCAACGTGTTCAAGGTATTGCGCACAATAGCCACAATGAGCCACCAGTATTCTACCTTATTTATACCTGTAAGGTCATGCCTAGTATATCTGCAGTGTGAGTGGACACTCTGAATGTGGCTGACTCGTGTTATGATTCATAGCCGTTTAAGGTACTTGGTAAACTTTGTGGTCATGGTCAGTGGCACATGCCAACTTTGTTAAGGTATTGCGCACAATACCCGTGGCAAGCCACCGGTTTTTTACCTTGTTTATCCCTGCAAGGTCATTCATATTACACGTTCACTGTGATTGGGCACTCTGACCGTGGCTGACCCGTGTTACGATTCGTAGAAGTTAAAGTCACTTGGTTAACTTTGTGGTCATGGTCAATGGCACATGCCAACTGCGTCAAGGCATTGCGCACAATAGCCACACCAAGCCACCAGTATTCTACCTTATTTATACCTGTAAGATCATGCCTAGTACATCTGCACTGTGATTGGACACCCTGACCGTGGCTGACTTGTGTTATGATCAATAGAAGTAAAAGTTAATTGGATACGTTTGTGGTCATGGTCAGTGGCACATGCCATTTTTGTCAAGGCATTGCGCACAGTAGCCACACCGAGCTGCCTGTATTCTACCTTGTTTATACCTGCAATGTCATGCCTAGTATATCTGCACTGTGATTCGACACTCTGACCGTGGCTGACTTGTGTTATGATTCATAGCCGTTTAAGATACTTGGTAAACTTTGTGGTCATTGTCAGTGGCACATGCCAACTTTGTCGGGGCATTGCGCACAATAGCCGTGCAAGGCCACCGGTTTTTACCTTGTTTCTACCTGCAAGGTTATGCCTATTACATCTGAACTGTGATTGGACACTCTGACCGTGGCTGACTCGTGTTACAATTCCTAGATGTTAAAGTCAATTGGTAAACTTTGTGGTCATGGTCAGTGGCACATGCCAACTTTGTC
>SZWC01005214.1:127701-141800 GCA_023375785.1 Penium margaritaceum
TTGGTAAACTTTGTGGTCATGGTCAGTGGCACATGCCAACTTTGTCGGGGCATTGCGCACAATAGCCGTGCAAGGCCACCGGTTTTTACCTTGTTTCTACCTGCAAGGTCATGCCTATTACATCTGAACTGTGATTGGGCACTCTGACCGTGGCTGACTCGTGTTACGATTCGTAGAAGTTAAAGTCATTTGGTAAACTTTGTGGGCCTGGTCAGTGGCACATGCCAACTTTATCAAGGCATTGTGCACAATAGCCACACCGAGACACCAGAAATGTACCTTGTTTGCACCTGCAAGATCATGCCTAGTACATCTGAACTGTGATTGGGCACTCTGACCGTGGCTGACTCGTGTTATGATCAATGGAAGTAAAAGTCACTTAGATACATTTGTGGTCATGGTAAGTGGCACATGCCAACGTTGTTAAGGCATTGCGCACAGTAGCCACACCGAGCTGCCAATATTCTACCTTGTTGATACCTGCAAAGTCATGTCCAGTATATAAGCACTGTGATTGGACACTCTGACCGTGGCTGACTCGTGTTATGACTCATAGCCGTTTAATATACTTGGTAAACTTTGTGGTCATGGTCAATGGCACATGCCAACTTTGTCAAGGCATTGCGCACGATAGCCGTGCCAAGCCACCAGTTTTTTTGCCTGTTTATACCTGCAAGGTCATGCATATTAGATGTGCACCGTGATTGGGTACCCTGACCGTGGCTGACTCGTGTTATGATTCGTAGAAGTTAAAGTCATGCCCAGTACATCTGCACTGTGATTGAACACTCTGACCGTGGCTGACTCGTGTTATGAACAATAGAAGTAAAAGTCACTTGGATACATTTGTGGTCATGGTCAGTGGCACATGCCAACTTTGTCAAGGCATTGCGCACAATAGCCACAACGTGCCACCAGTATTCTACCTTGTTTGCACCTACAAGATCATGCCTATTGCATTTGCACAGTAATTGGACACTCTTACCGTGGCTGACTCGTGTTATGATGAATAGAAGTAAAGGTCACTTGGATACATTTGTGGTCATGGTCAGTGGCACATGCCTACTTTGTCAAGGCATTGTGCACAATAGCCACACCGATCTACCAGTATTCTACCTTGTTCGTACCTGCAAAATAATGCCTAGTACATCTGCACTATGATTGGACACTCTCACCATGGCCGACTCATGTTTTGATTCATAGCCGTTTAAGGTACTTGGCAAACATTGTGGTCATGGCCAGTGGCACATGCCAACTTTGTCAAGGCATTGCGCACAATAGCTGTGCCAAGCCACCGGGTTTTTACCTTGTTTATACCTTCAAGATCATGCATGTTAGATGTGCGCTGTGATCGGACACTCTGACCATGGCTGACTCGTGTTATGATTCATAGCCGTTTAAGGTACTTGGTAAACTTCTTGGTCATGGTCAATGGCACATGCCAACTTTGTCAAGGCATTGCGCACAATAGTCGTGCCAAGACACCAGTATTCTATCTTGTTTATACCTGCAAGGTCATGCCTAGTACATCTGAACTGTGATTGGACACTCTGACCGTGGCTGACTCGTGTTATGATTCATGGAAGTAAAAGTCACTTGGATACATTTGTGGCCATGGTCAGTGGCACATGCCAACTTTGTCAAGGCATTGCGCACAATAGTCGTGCCAAGACACCAGTATTCTATCTTGTTTATACCTGCAAGGTCATGCCTAGTACATCTGAACTGTGATTGGGCACTCTGACTGTGGCTGACTCATGTTACGATTCGTAGAAGTTAAAGTCACTTGGTTAACTTTGTGGTCATGGTCAGTGGCACATGCCAACTTTGTCAAGGTATTGCGCACAATAGCCACACCGAGCCACCAGTTTTCTACCTTGTTTATACCTGTGAGGTCATGCTCAGTACAGCTACACTGTGATTGGACACTCTGACCGTGGCTGACTCGTGTTATGACTCATAGCCGTTTAATGTACTTGGTAAACTTTGTGGTCATGGTCAATGGCACATGCCAACTTTGTCAAGGCATTGCGCACAATAGTCGTGCCAAGACACCAGTATTCTATCTTGTTTATACCTGCAAGGTCATGCCTAGTACATCTGAACTGTGATTGGGCACTCTGACTGTGGCTGACTCATGTTACGATTCGTAGAAGTTAAAGTCACTTGGTTAACTTTGTGGTCATGGTCAGTGGCACATGCCAACTCCGTCAAGGCATTGTGCACAATAGCCACACCGAGCCGCCAGTATTCTTCCTTGTTTATACCTGCAAGATCATGCCTAGTACATCTGCACTTTGATTGGACACTCTGACCGTGGCTGACTCGTGTTATGATGAATAGAAGTAAAAGTCACTTGGATACATTTGTGGTCATGGTCAGTGGCACATGCCAACTTTGTCAAGGCATTGCGCACAGTAGCCACACCGAGCTGCCAGTATTCTACCGTGTTTATACCTGCAAGGTCATGCCCAGTACATCTGCACTGTGATTGGACACTCTGACCGTGGCTGACTTGTGTTATGATTCATAGCCGTTTAAGGTACTTGGTAAAGTTTGTGGTCATGGTCAGTGGCACATGCCAACTTTGTCGGGTCATTGCGCACAATAGCCGTGGAAGGCCACTGGTTTTTACCTTGTTTCTACCTGCAAGGTCATGCCTAGTACATCTTAACTGTGATTGGGCACTCTGACCGTGGTTGACTCGTGTTACGATTCGTATATGTTAAAATCACTAGGTAAACTTTGTGGTCATGGTCAGTGGCACATGCCAAATCTGTCTAGGCATTGCGCACAATATCCACACTGATCTACCAGTATTGGCTCGGTGTGGCTATTGTGTGCAATGCCTTGACAATTTTGCCATGTGCCACTGACCATGACCACAAATGTATCCAAGTGACTTTTACTTCTATTGATCATAACATGAGTCAGCCACGGTCAGAGTGTCCAATCACAGTGCACATGTACGAGGCATGACCTTGCAGGTGTAAAGAAGGTATAATACTGGTGGCTCGGTGTGGCTATTGTGCGCAATGCCTTGACAAAGTTGGCATGTGCCGCTGACCATGACCACAAAGTATACCAAGTTGTCTGGAAAATGTAATGATACTTAGGCGAAGCGGAGGGACAGAGGGGTCAGCTGCGGAAGCATCGGCAAAACTACAGACGGCTGACAGCGTGATGACATCATCACGAAGGGCAAGACACGGTTGCCTGGGGCAACCAAGTGCTCGCAAGCTGAAGCGAGGAAGCAGAACGAGCGTGGGGGCGGTGCCAAAGGCACGAGCCTATCCGAAAGTGTGACTTTCAGCCCCCTCGCACTCGTTGTGTCGCACCACGTCCTCGCACCGCCTTCTAGCATCGTCACCAGCAGCAGTGCAACGCCCGCCGGCAGGACATTGGACACCACCAGTCTTCCTGCTCCCATTGTGAGCCAACTGGGGAACAAACCATCACTCTCTTGACATCAGCGGACCAGTGTCTCTGCCCTCCGCATGACTCCATGTGCTGCAACCAATTCCCTCCAGCAACCAAGACATCGGACACCACCAGTCTTCCTGCCCGTCGGTCTCGGGCTAACTGGGGAACAAGCCGTCACTCTCTTGAAAGTAGAGCCATTTATTGCCTCACTCGCTCTTCCTAGCACCCCGTCATCCTCCGGCTACATCTCCATCCTCCGCCTCCGTCATCTGCCCTCCACCCTTGTTGTCATCTTCACTTTAGCCTCCTTCATTGTCTCAGTCTCATCTGCCCTCCTCGTGTCGCCCTTCGCCTGTCTCTCCACCTTCATAAACAGCTCGTCTCATCTCGTCTTCTGTCACCTCCTCCCAAGTTCCTCGTCAGCAGCATCATCCACGCTGCCTTCCTCATCAGCCTTCATCCGCTGCGCACGTGATTTCAGCCCTGCACCAACTCAGTCATCTGTTGCCTCCGCCTTCTTCCGCTTCACTTCCACATCAGCTCAGCACAAGGATCCGCCCGGTCGCATCGCCCTTTTCACGAGGACCTGCGCCCACGCTGAAACCTTCCGCAGTGCACGTGGTTTTGCCCCTGCACCCACTCCTCTTTTATCAGCTTTCGCCTCCTCATCATCTACACCTGCGACCAGCACAAGGACCTGCACGAGCTAGCTAACCACTTTGCAGCAGCCTGCACCCACGCTGGCAGCAGATTTCTCGCGGCGCGTTGGCACCTGCCTTCCCCTTGCCGTATTCTATCCATCTATTGCGACAGCAAATGTGGTTTCGCCCCTGCACCCATTCATTCATCAGCCGTCTCTGCCTCCTCCTGATTACTTCAATATTATCCGCTCGGTACAAGGATGCGCCCGGTCGCATCACCCGTTGCACGACGACGTGTGCCCACGCCGAAACTTCAGCCTAGCACGAGGTCTCATCCCTGCACCAACTCCGTCGTTGAGCCTTCCTCCTTCACCTTCCTTCATCGTGTACACGGCACATCACTCACTCTGGATCGACTTGCGCGCCCAAAGCCTTCCTCCGTACACGTGATCTCACCCCTTTGCTCACTTTCCCATCTGTTCTCCCTTTCCTTCAACATCTATTGTCAACTCCTCTCTTTCCTCGCTTATCATGGACAGGCAGACCACTGCGTGGACTGAACTTCCTGTTCTTGGCCCCAAGGCCAGCAACATCCTTTGTTGGTCGGAGAGCGTCATTTCCAGTGTACAAGGCATCTATATCAATGGGTACGAGGTGGCCAGAATGCTGCTTGGCAAATATAACCACCTCCACAGCAACCGGCGTCAGCCCAGGGATAACGACGCCACCTTCACTGCAATCTGGAATATACTCAGAAAGTTCCTTGGTAGCATCTACCTCCGCATCGAACAGCCAACTGACATCGCAGCTCAGCGATGGTACTCCCTGCTGTAGTATGCATGGATGAAACACTCCTACTATCTCTGGATCTGTTATGTGGACATTTTCCCCACTCTCCCAGACATCCCCAAGCTCCTCTTCCTTCCAGAGGACGACTAGGGTGACGTCACAGTGACCAATATCGACAAATGGTAGCAGATCTCCTACGAAAACTTGAAACCCTATTACCTCTTCCACTTTCCCATTGTGAGATCTCTTCTGGAGAGACCACTCTGATGCAGTCCCAACGACCACGACAGCCCCGATGACTTTCAAGCTCAGCTTGCGCTGCTCAACGCAGAACACAGACGCGGGCTTCACACACTTGTTGACCCTCCACTACACTTTCTCCTGGCCAAGCATGACAGTCGCAACTTACCCCTCATGTGGCACGGCCTTATCACCCACTGTGGAGGGTCGGTCTAGTGCTACTTACTGGGAAACTGGAGAGACTTTCTGCCTTGACAGATTCAAGGAGGGTGTCAGAATGGTCTCTCTCAAGGCAGTACATCAAACGGGTTCATCTCCAGGAGTCTCTGGCTCTTCCGCTCTCGGATATACCGAGCACTCTCAATAACGGTTCAAGCCTCTGCATGAACCACCTCGGTCCCATCACACACGAACCGTTGACAGTGAAAATCGACCAACGGCACGATACCGAGTAATCCCCCAATAAGCGGCCCGACCGCCAGCACGTGCGGCCAGTGCACAGAAAGCCATTGCTTTCCCTTTTGTCTTGTCTTGTCCGTTATAAGGAGGATGTTCATTCACTCCTAGCTAAACCAGAACAGTTCTACACATCTTGTTCCCTTTCGGTTCCGCGGCTTCGCCGCCGTGTCTTCGCTCTGCTCGCCTCCTGCCTACGCTCACATCGCCTACCATCTCTTGCTTCGCTTCGTCACTCGTGACCTTTCGCTCACATATAGCGCTTGACTCATTTTGCGCCCGTGCTCTCTCCTTGCCCTCTGTCTACCTTGGATCTTGTGTGCCGCGCTTCTCTCAAGGTCCTGTGACTTACTCCTTGGGACCAGCTTCGCCTTTCTGCTTCCGACATTCTGCTAACTCACTTCAGCATGCCCCAGTGCTTCTACCTGCTTCCGCTCTTGCCATCCTCGCGCATTGCATTCTTCTGACATGGTATCAGAGCATCAGGCAACATGACCTGGTGCCCCGTGACCTCGTCATCGCTCTGCCTCCATCACTACCTCGCCTCTCGTACCTTCACTCTTCCGTTGCCTCTGCCGTCACTTTGTACCTCTCCACCTCGGAGATAGCTGACATCAGCAACGTCACCCGGAGTCTTTTCGCGCTGAAGCAATGCCTTATCATCCTAAGGAAGCCCTGCGCCCATTCCGCGCCCGTGGCCAACAATTGGTGACTTGTTGACAACAACCAAGTGAACCAAGTGACTTTAACTTCTATGAATCATCACATGAGTCAGCCATAATCAGAGTGCCTGGTCACAGTGCACATGCGCTAGGCATAAACTTGCAGGTATACACAAGATACAACACTGGTGGTTCAGTGCGGCTATTGTGAACAATGCCCTGAAAACGTTGGCCTGTGCCACTGGCCATGACCACAAAGTTTACCAAGTGACTTTAACGTCTACGCATCGTAACACGAGTCAGCCACGGTCAGAGTGCCCAATCACAGTGCACATGTAGTATGCATGACCTTGCTGGTGTGAACAAGGTAAAAAACCAGTGGCTTGGCGTGGCTATTGTGTGCAATGACTTGACAAAGTTGGCATGTGCCACTGACCATGACCACAAACGTAACCACGTGACTTTAACGTCTACGCATCGTAACACGAGTCGGCCACGGTCAGAGTGCCCAATCACAGTGCAGATGTACTAGGCATGATCTTGCAGGTGCAAACAATGTAGAATACTGGTGGCTCAGTGCAGCTACTGTGCGCAATGTCTTGACAAAGTTGGCAAGTGCCACTGACCATGACCACAAACGTAACCACGTGACTTTAACGTCTACGCATCGTAACACGAGTCGGCCACGGTCAGAGTGCCCAATCACAGTGCAGATGTACTAGGCATGATCTTGCAGGTGCAAACAATGTAGAATACTGGTGGCTCAGTGCAGCTACTGTGCGCAATGTCTTGACAAAGTTGGCAAGTGCCACTGACCATGACCACAAACGTAACCACGTGACTTTAACGTCTACGCATCGTAACACGAGTCGGCCACGGTCAGAGTGCCCAATCACAGTGCAGATGTACTAGGCATGATCTTGCAGGTGCAAACAATGTAGAATACTGGTGGCTCAGTGCAGCTACTGTGCGCAATGTCTTGACAAAGTTGGCAAGTGCCACTGACCATGACCACAAACGTAACCACGTGACTTTAACGTCTACGCATCGTAACACGAGTCGGCCACGGTCAGAGTGCCCAATCACAGTGCAGATGTACTAGGCATGATCTTGCAGGTGCAAACAATGTAGAATACTGGTGGCTCAGTGCAGCTACTGTGCGCAATGTCTTGACAAAGTTGGCAAGTGCCACTGACCATGACCACAAACGTAACCACGTGACTTTAACGTCTACGCATCGTAACACGAGTCGGCCACGGTCAGAGTGCCCAATCACAGTGCAGATGTACTAGGCATGATCTTGCAGGTGCAAACAATGTAGAATACTGGTGGCTCAGTGCAGCTACTGTGCGCAATGTCTTGACAAAGTTGGCAAGTGCCACTGACCATGACCACAAACGTAACCACGTGACTTTAACGTCTACGCATCGTAACACGAGTCGGCCACGGTCAGAGTGCCCAATCACAGTGCAGATGTACTAGGCATGATCTTGCAGGTGCAAACAATGTAGAATACTGGTGGCTCAGTGCAGCTACTGTGCGCAATGTCTTGACAAAGTTGGCAAGTGCAACTGACCATGACCACAAAGTTCACGAAGTGACTTTAACTTCTATGAATCATCACATGAGTCAGCCACGGTCAGAGTTTCCAATCACAGTGCAGATGTACTAGGCATGATCTTGCAGGTGCAAACAATGTAGAATACTGGTGGCTCAGTGTGGCTACTGTGCGCAATGCCTTGACAAAGTTGGCGTGTGCCACAGACCATAACCACAAAGTTAACCAAGTGACTATAACTTCTTTGAATAATCACATGAGTCAGCCACGGTCAGAGTGCCCAATAACAGTGCACGTGTGCTAGGCATAAACTTGCATGTATAAGCAAGGTAAAACACTGGTGCCTCAGTGCGGCTATTGTGCACAATACCTTGACAAACATGGCATGTGCCACTGACCATGACCACAATGTTAACCAAGTGACTTTAACTTCTAGGCATCTTAACACGAGTCTGCCATGGTCAGAGTGCCCAATCACAGTGCACATGTAAAATGCATGACCTTGCTGGTATGAACAAGGTAAAATACTGGTGGCTCAGTGTGGCTATTGTGTACGATGCCTTGACAATGTTGGCATGTGCCACTGACGATGACCACAAAAGTATCCACGTGACTTTAACTTCTACGAACTGTAACACGAGTCAGCCACGGTCAGAGTACCCAATTACAGGGCACATGTACTATGCATGACCTTGCAGGTATAAACAAGGTAAAAATGCGGTGGCTTGGTGTGGCTATTGTACGCAATGCCTTGACAAAGTTGGCATGTGCAACTGACCATGACCACAAAGTTAACCAAGTGACTTTAACTTCTACGTATCGTAACACAAGGCAGCCACAGTCGGAGTTCCCAATCACAGTACACGTGTACTATACACGACCTTGCAGGTATAAGCAAGGTAAGAACCCGGTTGCTCGGTGCGGCTATTGTGCACAATGCATTGACAAAGTTGGCATGTGCCAACTTCTATGAATCATCACATGAGTCAGCCACAGTCAGAGTGCCCAATCACAGTGCACGTGTACTATGCATGACCTTACAGGTATAAACAAGGTACAAATTCGGTGGCTTGGTGTGGCTATTGTGTGCAATGTCTTGAAAAAGTTGGCATGTGCTACTGACCATGACCAGAAAGTGTACCAAGTGACTTTAACTTCTACGCATTGTAACACGCGTCAGCCACGGTCAGATTGCCCAATCACAGTGCACATTTTCTATGCATGACCTTGCAGGTAGAAACAAGGTAGAAAACCGGTGTCTTGGCGTGGCTATTGTGTGCAGTGCCTTGACAAAGTTGGCATGTGCAATTGACCATGACCACAAAGTTAACCAAGTAGTTTTAACTTCTACGAATTCTAACACCAGTCAGCCGCGGTCAGAGTGCCCAATCACAGTGCACATGTACTATGCGTGACCTTGCAGGTATAAACAAGGTAGAATAGTGGTGGCTCGGTATGGCTATTGTGCACAATGCCTTGACCAAGTTGGCATGTGCCATTGACGATGAAAACCACAAAATTTACCAAGTTACATTAACTTCTATGAATCATCACATGAGTCACCTTCAATCAGAGTGCCCAATCACAATGCACGTGTACTATGCATGAACTTACAGGTATAAACAAGGTTAAAAATCGGTGGCTTGGTGTGGCTATTGTGCGCAATATTTTGACAAAGTTGGCATGTGCTACTGACCATGACCACAAAGTGCACCAAGTGACTTTAACTTCTACGCATCGTAACACGCGTGAGCCACGGTCAGAGTGCCCAATTACAGTGCACATGTAATATGCATGACCTTGCAGGTATAAACATGGTAAAATACCGGTGTCTTGGTGTGGCTATTGTGCGCAATGCCTTCACAAAGTTGGCATGTGCAACTGACCATGACTAAAAGGTTGACCAAGTAGTTTTATCTTCTACGAATTGTAACACGAGTCAGCCACGGTCAGAGTGCCTACTCACAATGCACATGTACTATGCATGACCTTGCAGGTATAACCAAGCTACAGTTCTGGTGGCTCGGTGTGGCTATTGTGCACAATGCCTTGACAAAGTTGGCATGTGCCACTGACCATGACCACAAAGTTTACCAAGTGACATTAACTTCTATGAATCATCACATGAGTCAGCCACGATCAGAGTGCCCAATCACAGTGCACGTGTACTATGCATGACCTTGCAGGTATAAACAAGGTAAAAATCAGTGGCTTGGTGTGGGTATTGTGCGCAATGCCTTGACAAAGTTGGCATGTGCCACTGACCATGACCACAAAGTTTACAAAGTGACTTTAACTTCTATGAATCATCAAATTAGTCAGCCACGATCAGAGTGCCCAATCACAGTGCACGTGTACTATGCATGACCTTGCAGGTATAAACAAGGTAAAACCCAGTGGCTTGGTGTGGCTATGGTGGGCAATGCCTTGACAAAGTTGAACTGTGCAACTAACCATGACCACAAAGTTAACCAAGTGACTTGTACTCTATGAATCATCACATGAGTCAGGCACAGTCAGAATGCCCAATCACAGTGCACGTGTGCTATGCATGACCTTGCAGGTATAAACAAGGTAAAACCCAGTGGCTTGGTGTGGCTATGGTGGGCAATGCCTTGACAAAGTTGAACTGTGCAACTAACCATGACCACAAAGTTAACCAAGTGACTTGTACTCTATGAATCATCACATGAGTCAGGCACAGTCAGAATGCCCAATCACAGTGCACGTGTGCTATGCATGACCTTGCAGGTATAAACAAGGTAAAACCCAGTGGCTTGGTGTGGCTATGGTGGGCAATGCCTTGACAAAGTTGAACTGTGCAACTAACCATGACCACAAAGTTAACCAAGTGACTTGTACTCTATGAATCATCACATGAGTCAGGCACAGTCAGAATGCCCAATCACAGTGCACGTGTGCTATGCATGACCTTGCAGGTATAAACAAGGTAAAACCCAGTGGCTTGGTGTGGCTATGGTGGGCAATGCCTTGACAAAGTTGAACTGTGCAACTAACCATGACCACAAAGTTAACCAAGTGACTTGTACTCTATGAATCATCACATGAGTCAGCCACGATCAGAGTGCCCAATCACAGTGTACGTGTGCTAGGCATAAACTTTCAGGCATAAACAAGGTAAAACACCGGTGGCACAGTGCGGCTATTGTGCGGAATGCCTTGACAAAGTTGGCACGTGCCACTGACCATGACCACAAACTTATCCCCGTGACTTTAACTTCTACGAATTGTACCACGAGTCAGCCACGGTCAGAGTGCCCAATCCCGGTGCACGTGTCATAGGCATGGCCTTGCAGGTACAAACAAGGTAGAATACCGGTGGCTTGCTGTGGCTATTGTGCGCAATGCCCTGACAAAGTTGGCATGTGCCACTGACCATGACCACAAAGTTTACCAAGTGGCTTTAACTTCTACGCATCGTAACACGAGTCAGGCACGGTCAGAGTGCCCAATCACAGTGCACATGTAGTATGCATGATCTTGCAGGTATGAACAAGGAAAAAAACCGGTGGCTTGGCTTGGCAATTTTGCGCAATGCCTTGACAAAGTTTGCATATGCAACTGACCATGACCACAAAGTTAACCAAGTGATTTTAACTCTATGAATCATCACATGAGTCAGCCACAGTCAGAGTGCCAAATCACAGTGAACGTGTGCTAGGCATAAACTTGCAGGTATAAACATGACAAAACACCGGTGGCACAGTGTGGCTATTGTGCACAATGCCTTGAAAAAGCTGGCATGTCCCACTGACCATGACCACAAAGTTATAACATCTACAAATCATAACACGAGTCAGCCACGGTCAGAGTGCCCAATCACAGTGCACAACTAATATGCTTGACCTTGCAGGTATAAACAAGGTAAAAATCCGGTGGCTTGGTGTCGCTATTGTGGGCAATGCCTTGACAAAGTTGGCCTGTGCAACAAACCATGATCACAAAGTGAACCAAGTGACTTTAAATCTATGAATCATCACATGAGTCAGCCACAGTCAGAGTACCCAATCACAGTGCACATGTGCTAGGCATAAACCCCAGGTATAAACAAGGTAAAACACTGGTGGCTCAGTGCGGCTATTGTGCGTAATGCATTGACAAAGTTGGCATGTCCCACTGACCATGGCCACAAATTTATTTAAGTTACTTTAACTTCTACGAATTGTAACACGAGTCAGCCATGGTCAGAGTGCCCAATCACAGTGCAGATGTACTATGCATGACCTTGCAGGTATGAACAAGGTAGAATACTGGTGGCTTGCTGTGGCTATTGTGCGCAACGCCTTGACAAAGTTGGCATGTGCCACTGACCGTGACCACAAAGTTAACCAAGTGACATTAACGTATATGAACCATAACACGAGTCAGCCACGTTCAGAGTGTCCAATCACAGTGCACATGTAATATGCATGACTTTACAGGTATAAACAAGGTAAAAAACTGGTGACCAGGTTTGGCTATTGTGCGCAATGCCATGACAAAGTTGGCCTGTGCAACTGACGATGAACACAAAGTTTACCAAGTGGCATTAACTTCAACGCATTGTAACACGAGTCAGCCATGGTCAGAGTGCCCAAGTACAGTGCACGTGTACTATGCATGACTTTGTAGGTGAAATCAATGTAAGAACCCAGTGTCTTGGTGTGGCTATTGTGGGCAATGCTTTGACAAAGTTGGCCTGTGCCACTGACCATGACCACAAATGTATCCACGTGTCTTTAACGTCTACGAATTGTAACACGAGTCAGCCACGGTCAGAGTGCCCAATTACAGTGCACATATACCATGCATGACCTTGCAGGTATAAACAAGGTAAACAACTGGTGGCTTGGTGTGGCTATTGTGCGCAATGCCTTGACAAAGTTGGCATGTGCCACTGACCATGACCAGAAACGTATCCAAGTGACTTTAACTTCTGGGAATTGTGACACGCATCAGCCATGGTCAGAGTGCCCAATCACAGAGCATATGTACTAGGCATGACCTTGCAGGTATAATCAAGGTAAACTAGTGGTGGCTCAGTGTGGCTATTGTGCGCAATGCCTTGACAAAGTTGGCATATGCCATTGAACATGACCACAAAGTTTACCAAGTGACTTTTACTGATATTGATCATAACATAAGTACTAGGTCAGAGTGTCCAATCACAGTGCATATGTACTAGGCATGATCTTGCAGGTGCAAAAAGGGTAGAATACTGGTGACTCGGTGTGGCTATTACGCGCAATGCCTTGAACAAGTTGGCATGTGCCACTGACCATGACCACAACGTGAACCAAGTTACATTACCTTCTATGAATCATAACAGGAGTCGGCCACGGTCAGAGTGCCCAATCACAGTGCACATGTACTATGCATGATCTTGCAGGTATGAACAAGGTAAAAAACCGGTGGCTTGGCACGGCTATCCTGCGTAATGCCTTGACAAATTTGGCATGTGCCACTGACCATAACCACACAGTTAAACAAGTAGATTTAACTTCTACGAATCATAACACGAGTCAGCCACGGTCAGAGTGCCCAATCATACTGCACATCTAATAAGCTTGACCTTGGTCAGAGTGTCCAATCACAGTGCACATGTACTATGCATGACCTTGCAGGTATGAACAAGGTAAAAAACCGGTGGCTTGGCACGGCTATCCTGCGTAATGCCTTGACAAATTTGGCATGTGCCACTGACCATAACCACACAGTTAAACAAGTAGATTTAACTTCTACGAATCATAACACGAGTCAGCCACGGTCATAGTGCCCGATCATACTGCACATCTAATAAGCATGACCTTGGTCAGAGTGTCCAATCACAGTGCACATGTACTATGCATGACCTTGCAGGTATAAACAAGGTAAAAAACGGTGTCTTGGTGTGGCTATTGTGCGCAATGCCTTGACAAAGTTGGCATGTGCCACTGACCATGACCACAATTTTATCCAAGTGAATTTAACTTCTACGAATTGTAACACGAGTCAGCCACGGTCAGAGTGTCCAATCACAGTGCACGTGTACTATGCATGACCTTGCAGGTATAAACAAGGAAGAATACTGGTGGCTCGGTCTGGCTATTGTGTGCAATGCTTTGACAAAGTTGGCCTGTGCAACTAACCATGACCACAAAGTTAACCAAGTGACTTTAACTTCTATGAAATATCACATGAGTCAGCCACAGTCAGAGTGTCCAATCACAGTGCACGTGTGCTAGGCATAAACGTGCAGGTATAAACAAGGTAAAACACTGGTGGCTCAGTGCGGCTATTGTGCGCAATGCCTTGACAAAGTTGGCATGTGCCACTGACCATGACCACAAA
>SZWC01005214.1:142430-158561 GCA_023375785.1 Penium margaritaceum
GCTTGACAAAGTTGGCATGTGCCACTGACCATGACCACAAAGTTAAACAAGTAGACTTAACTTCTACGAATCATAACATGCGTTAGCCACAGTCAGAGTGCCCAATCACAGTGCACATCTAATATGCATGACCTTGCAGATAAGGTAAAAACCCGGAGGCTTGGTGTGGCTATTGTGGGCAATGCCTTTTCAGAGTTGGCCTGTACAACTAACAATGACCACAAACTTATCCAAGTGACTTTAACGTTTATTTATCATGACACGAGTCAGCCACGGTCAGAGTGCCCAATCACAGTGCACGTGTGCTAGGCATAAACTTTCAGGTATAAGCAAGAAAAAAAAAACCGGTGGCTTGGCATGGCTATTGTGCTTGACAAAGTTGGCATGTGCCACTGACCATGTCCACAACGTGAACCAAGTGACATTAACTTCTATGAATCGTGACACGAGTCAGCCACAGTCAGAGTGCCCAATCACAGTGCACCTGTGCTAGGCATAAACTTTCAGGTATAAGCAAGAAAAAAAAAACCGGTGGCTTGGTGTGGCTATTGTGCGCAATGCATTGAAAAAGTTGGCCTGTGCCACTGACCATGACCACAAAGTTAACCAAGTAGTTTTACCTTATACGGATCATAACACGAGTCAGCCACGGTCAGAGTGCCCAATTACAGTGCACGTGTACTATGCATGAACTTGCAGGTATAAGCAAGGTAGAAAACTGGTGGCTCAGTGCGGCTATTGTGCGCAGTGCCTTGACAAAGCTGGCATGTGCCACTGACTATGACAACAAAGTTAACCAAGTGACTTGAACTTCTATGAATCAACACATGAGTCAGCCACGGTCAGAGTATCCAATCAGAGTGCACATGTACTAGGCATGACCTTGCAGGTATAAGCGAGATAAAACACTGGTGACGCAGTGCGGCTATTGTGCGCGATGCCTTGACAAAGTTGCCATGTGCCACTGACCATGAGCACGCAGTTAACCAAGTAGTTTTAACTTCTATGAATCTTAACACTAGTAAGCCACGGTCAGAGTGCCCAATCACAGTGTACATGTAGAATGCATGACCTTGCAGGTATGAACAAGGTAAAACCCCAGTGGCTTGGTGTGGCTATTGTGCGCAATGCCTTGAGAAAGTTGGCATGTGCCACTGACCATGACCACAAAGTGAAACAAGTAGACTTAACTTCTACGGATCAGAACATGAGTCATCCATGGTCAGAGTGCCCAAGCACAGTACACATCTAATATGCATGACCTTGCAGGTATAAACAGGGCAAAAACCCGGTGGCTTTCTGTGGCTATTGTGGACAATGCCTTGACAAAGTTGGCATGTGCCACTGACCATGACCACAAAGTGAACCAAGTGACTTTTACCTCTATTGATCATAACACGCGTCAGCCACGGTCAGAGTGCACAATCACAGTGCACGTGCGCTATGCATAAACTTGCAGGTATAAGCAAGGTACAATACTGGTGGCTCGGTGCGGCTATTGTGCGCGATGCCTTGACAAAGTTGGCATGTGCCACTGACCATGACCACAAAGTTGACAAAGTGACATTAACATCTATGAATCATAACACGAGTCAGCCACGGTCAGAGTGTCCAGTCACAGTGCAGATGTACTAAGCATGGTCTTGCAGGTTCAAACAAGGTAGAATACTGGTGGCTCGGTGTGGCTATTGTGCGCAATGCCTTGACAAAGTTGGCATGTGTCCCTGACGATGACCACAAAGTTTACCAAGCGACCTTAACTTCCACGCATCAAAACACGAGTCAGCCACGGTCAGTGTGTCCAATCACAGTGTAGATATACTAGGCATGATCTTGCAGGTGCAAACAACGTATAATGCTGGTGGCTCGGTGTGGCTATTGTGCACAATGCCTTGACAAAGTTGGCACATGCCACTGACCATGACCACAAAGTTTACAAAGTGACTTTTACTGATATTGATCATAACATAAGTACTAGGTCAGAGTGTCCAATCACAGTGCACATGTACTAGGCATGATCTTGCTAATGCAAACAAGGTAGAATACTTGTGCCTCGGTGTGGCCATTATGCTCAATGCCCACAATGTGAACCAAGTTCCATTAGCTTATATGAAACATAACAGGAGTCGGCCACGGTCAGAGTGCCACTGACCATGACCACAAAGTTTACCAAGTGACTTTAACTTCTAAAAATCAATACATGAGTTAGCCACGGTCAGCGTACCCAATCACAGTACATGTGTACTATGCATGACCTTGCTGGTATGCACAAGGTAAAAACCTGGTGGCATGCATGGCTATTGTGCGGAATATCTTGACAAAGTTGGCATGTACCACTGACCATGACCACAAATGTACTCAAGTGACGTTTACTTCTATTGATCATAACATGAGTCAACCACGGTCAGAGTGCCCAATTGCAGTGCACATGTACTATGCGTGACCTTGCAGGTATAAACAAGGCAAAAAACTGGTGGCTTGGTGTGGCTATTGTGCGTAATGCCTTGACAAAGTTGGCATGTACCACTGACCATGGCCACAAATTTATCCAAGTGACTTTAACTTCTACGAATTGTAACACGCGTCAGCCACGGTCAGAGTGCCCAATCACAGTGCACATGTGCTAGGAATAAACTTGCAGGTATAAACAAGGTAGAATACTGGTCCTTGCTTATACCTGCAAGGTCATGCATAGTACACGTGCTCTGTGATTGGGCACTCTGACCGTGGCTGACTCATGTGTTGATTCATAGAAGTTAAAATCACTTGGTAAACATTGTGGTCATGGTCAGTGGCACATGCCAACTTTGTCAAGGCACTGTGCACGATAGCCACACCGAGCCACCAGTATTCTACCTTGTTCATACCGGCAAGGTCATGCCTAGTACACGTGCACTGTGATTTGGCACTCTGACCGTGGCTGACTCGTGTTACGATGCATAGTGCAAAATGAACTCGGATAAATTTGTGGTCATGGTCAGTGGCACATGCTAACTTTATCAAGGCATTGTGCACAATAGCCACAGCAAGCCACCGGGTTTTCACCTTGTTTATACCTGCAACGTCATGCATAGTACATGTGCAGTGTGATAGGGCACTCTGACGGTGGCTGACTCGTGTTACGATTCGTAGAAGTTAAAGTCACTTGGATAAATTTGTGGTCATGGTCCGTGGCACAGGCCAACTTTATCAAGGCATTGCGCACAATAGCCGTGCCAAGCCACCGGTATTTTGCCTTGTTCATACCAGCAATGTCATGCATNCAGCAAGCCACCGGGTTTTCACCTTGTTTATACCTGCAACGTCATGCATAGTACATGTGCACTGTGATAGGGCACTCTGACGGTGGCTGACTCGTGTTACGATTCGTAGAAGTTAAAGTCACTTGGATAAATTTGTGGTCATGGTCCGTGGCACAGGCCAACTTTATCAAGGCATTGCGCACAATAGCCGTGCCAAGCCACCGGTATTTTGCCTTGTTCATACCAGCAATGTCATGCATAGTACATGTGCACTGTGACTGGGCACTCTGACCGTGGCTGACCCGTGTTATGATCAATAAAAGTAAAAATCACTTGGATAGATTTGTGGTCATGGTCAGTTGCACATGCCAACTTTGACCAGGCATTGTGCACAATAGCCACACCGAGCCACCAGTATTCTACCTTGTTTATACCCGCAAGGTCATGCATAGTAAATGTGCACTGCGATTGGGCACTCGGACCGCGGCTGACTCGTGTTACAAGTCGTATAAGTTAAAATCACATGGTTAACTTTGTAGTCATGGTCAGTTGCACGTGCCAACTTTGTCAAGGCATTGCACACAATAGCCACACCAAGCCACCTGGTTTTTACCTTGTTTATATCTGCAAAGTCATGCATAGTACATGTGCACTGTGATTGGACACTCTGACTGTGGCTGACTCGTGTTAGGATGCGTAGAAGTTGAAGTCACTTGGTAAACTTTGTTGTCATGGTCAGTGGCACATGCCAACTCTGGCAAGGCATTGCGCACAATAGCCGCACTGAGCCATCAGTGTTTTACTTTGTTTATACCTGCACGTCTATGCCTAGCACACGTGCACTGTGATTGGACACTCTGAGTGTGGCTGACTCATGTGATGATTCATAGAAGTTATAGTCACTTGGTAAACGTTGTGGTCATGGTCAGTGGCACATACCAACTTTGTCAAGGAATTGCGCACAATAGGTACGCTGAGCCACCAGTATTTTACCTTTCTTATACCTGCAAGTTTATGCCTAGCACACATGCACTATGAGTAGGCACTCTGACCGTGGCTGACTCGTGTTACGATTCGTAGAAGTTGAAGTCACTTGGATACGTTTGTGGTCATGGTCAGTGGCACATGCCAAATTTGTCAAGGCATCGTGCACAAGAGCCGCACCGAGCCACCAGTGTTTTACCTTGTTTATACCTGCAAGTATATGCCTAGCACACGTGCACTGTTCTTGGGCACCCTGACCGTGGCTGACTCGTGTTATGATTAATATACGTTTAAGGTACTTGGATAAACTTGTGGTCATGGTCAGTTGCACATGCCAACTTTGTCAAGGCATTGCGCATAACAGCCACATCAAGCCACCAGTGTTTTACCTTGTTCATACCAGCAAGGTCATGCATACTACATGTGCACTGTGATTGGGCACTCTGACCGTGGCTGACGCGTGTTACGATGCGTAGAAGTTAAAGTCACTTGGTTAACTTTGTGGTCATGGTCAGTGGCACATGCAAACTTTGTCAAGGCATTGAGCACAAAAGCCACACCGAGCACCAGTATTCTACCTTGTTTATACCTGCAAGGTCATGCCTAGTACACGTGCACTGTAATTGGGCACTCTGACCGTGGCGGACTCGTGTTATGATTCATAGCCGTTTAAGGTACTTGGATAAATTTGTGGTCATGGTCAGTGTCACAGGCCCACTTTGTCAAGGCATTGCGCACAATAGCCATGCCAAGCCACCAGTTTTTTACCTTGTTCATATCAGCAAGGTCATCCATAGTACATGTGCACTGTGATTGGGCACTCTGACCGTGGCTGACTCGTGTTACGATTTGTAGAAGTGAAAGTCACTTGGATACGTTTGTGGTCATGGTCAATGGCACATGCCAACTTTGTCAAGGCATCACGCACAATAGCCACACCGAGCCACCAGTGTTCTACCTTGTTTACACCTGCACGTTTATGCCTAGCACACATGCACTGTGATTGGTCTTTCTGACTGTGGCTGGCTTATGTGATGATTCATAGAAGTTCAAGTCACTTGGTTATCTTTGTGGTCATGGTTAGTTGCACAGGCGAACTTTGTCAATACATTGCACACAATAGCCACACCAAGCCACCAGTTTTTTTACCTTGTTTATACCTGCAAGGTCATGCGTAGTACATGTGCATTCTACTTGGCCACTCTTACTGTGGCTGACTCGTGTTACAAATCATATAAATTAAAGACACTTGGATACGTTTGTGGTCACGGTCAGTGGCACATGCCAACTTTGTCAAGACATTGTGCACAATAGCCACACCGAGCCACCAGTACTCTACCTTGTTTGCACCTGCAAGATCATGCCTAGTACATCTGCACTGTGATTGGACACTCTGACCGTGGCTGACTCCTGTTACGATCAATAGAAGTTAATGTCACTTGGATACATTTGTGGTCATGGTCAGTTGCACAGGCCAACTTTGTCAAGGCATTGCACACAATAGCCAAACCAAGCCACCGGTTCTTTACCTTGTTTATACCTGCAAGGTCATGCATATCACACGTGCAGTGTGATTGGGCACTCTGACCGTGGCTGACTCGTGTTATAATTCGTAGAAGTTAAAGTCACTTTGATAAATTTGTGGTCATGGTCATTGGCACATGCCAACTTTGTCAAGGCATTGAGCACAATAGCCACACCAAGACACCGGGTTTTTCACCTTTTTTATACCTGCAAGGTCATGCATAGAACATGTGCACTGTGATTGGGCACTCTGACCGTGGCTGACTCGTGTTACGACGCGTAGAAGTTAAAGTTGTTGGAAGTAATTCTCAATGTCACTGGGCATCCTCATGGTCGTTGTTGCTCAATGTCCCACACGGCCAAAATACTCAATTGTCCCCCCCTTCCGAAGAATTCCAGGGAACCTGGTTCAAGTCCACTCAGTGCATCCCAGCAACCGCGGGAGGCTCAACGGCCTGGTTTGGTAACGGCCAGATGAGCTTCGCTGTCCCCGCCACTGGCGATCGCACCCCTACCGGACGAGTCATCCGAACCGTCCAATATAACTGGAGACCAACGGTGAATTCCGCTGCTCCCGCCAACACAACGAAACAACCGCGGCCCGGTCCCCGCATACCGACACAACGACACTGGCGACACAAGCGGGTCCCTCTCGGAGTGGATCCACGAGCTCCAGGAACACCGAAGGCATCAGCAGCCGCCACAGCAGAAACACGGCTGCGGCTGTTGCTCTCGCACCGCCCATCGTAGCCAAGGACTCCTAACTAGGACTAGCATTAGGACTACTATAAACCTTCCTGTACTTGCATGCATTAACTTAATCCTTTGTGGTTCAATCAGTTCTCCGTGCCTTTCATGCCTCTATCGTTCATTGCCTCCGTCCATGCCCGCCCTTGTGGCTGCGGCTTCATCTTCGTCCATCTTCTCATCTGCCCGCCTCCTGGCTGTGGCAACCTCAATTCGTCTGCCTGTGTGGTTAGCCCGAGTCCCACAACTCTGTGGCCTCACACTTACTCCCGTTGCACTCCGCTCGTTTGTCTCCACTCACTCGCGGCCCACACTTGGTTGCTGTGGCTTGCCCCGCTGGCTTGCCCGCATCATAGTACTATGGTCTTCTGCTCAATCATCTATGGCCCGCCTTCACTACGCTTCGGCCCTTGCCTCCCTCATCGTGCCCGCACCTTCGGTGCTGCACCCACGCCAGGTATTACCTATCAGCCATGCTTCCTGAACTCCATCTGTTACGTTAACTCCACCGTGCTAACGTGAGTGCTGCTGTGGCACAGTCTAGGGCATAGCCCGCGCTTTGGCGCTGCGGCTCGCTCCTACAGCTCGCCCGCGCCTCGGTACATACCAAAACTCCATCCTTTAACTCAGATGTCAACATGTGGCCCCCTGCAAAATACTTACATGGTATCAGAGCGCAGCGAAGGATTCGGAGCAAACAATCCTCCTCCATCCACTACCTCCATCTCCTGACGCCTGAAGCTCCTCGCCAAAGCGCGCCATGACCAATCTGCCAGCAGTCCTCTTTCCTCCAGCAGCAACATCGCCCTACGCCGAAGCAACAGCACTTCCTCGTAAACAAGCAGCCTTCTCCTGCATAGTGTGAGCACCTTCACTGATCCGTGTATGGGCGCGGCCCAGTGAAAGTGTAATACTCCGACATCAGCAGCAACAGCAGCAGCAGCAACGGAAACCATCCATCCTCCTTCTCTCGCTCGCCACAGACATTGCAGCTGCAACCAGTTGTGTCGTCACAAAATTCCGCCTTCAGCAAAAGACCAACAGCTACTACATCTGTCCTCAATCTGACCCGGACTCCTCCTATCGCCCAAAAAAACGTTCTACCGAGGCGCACATCTTCCAAACCGGCAGCTTCGGTCAGCACAACAGCAGCAGAACTTCATCACCTGCAATCACCTCCAAACCCCACCTTGTCTTTGTCTTGGTGACCTTTCTGACAAACACCGCGCCCCACCAAAAGCCCCAACGATTGCACATCTGTCTCAAAAGCCAGTATGACCACACCTTTCCGCCTACCTTATGGATGGCGTCCGCCAGACTGTCTTTCTCAAGTCAACAAGATTGTGCTACAAGGACTCCGGTACATTGTCTCCTGGGCTACTACACTGGTCACTCTCATCTGCGGACTTCCTACCGAGCCACTGCGCCTGCCTCATCCCTCATCCCAAACCACCTCATTCACCACATCGCAGCAGTAGTTTCTCCACTTTGTCGATCAAGGCATCACCGCCAGTTTCACCAGCCTTCACTTTGTACCCCTCCCTGGACAGGCCAGTAGTCACACTCCTCTCTGCTCGTGTGCGCGATGCTCCACCCTCTCCAAATGGCACAAGAAATCTCAAATGACCTCAACTACCATCATTCGTCATGGCCTGACCACTTTCCTCGTCAACCTCCCGTTCTTTGGAAGCATTGCTACTCTTCTGCAAGACCTCATCATCCTCCGTCTTTGGGTTTCCCAAGCCTTGAGCCTGTTCCTCTCCACTTTCCTTCTTCATGCACTGCATCTTGCTTCTCTCCTACCTGGTGTCTCCCATGTCATCACAAACACAATGCAAACCATCACTGGGCACTGCCTCAGCACACTTCCATCTCGCCTCGCACTCACTACTGTCTCCCAGTGGATCTCATGTGTTCCCACCTTTGTCAACTTCTCTGATCTGTCAAGAAATCACCTGCCTTTCATCATCCCATCGACCCTCTCACACATGACAGTCACCTCTCACGACCATGAGTTGCCTTCCAGTTCTGAGCATCTCAGTTACACCCNTTGCTACTCTTCTGCAAGACCTCATCATCCTCCGTCTTTGGGTTTCCCAAGCCTTGAGCCTGTTCCTCTCCACTTTCCTTCTTCATGCACTGCATCTTGCTTCTCTCCTACCTGGTGTCTCCCATGTCATCACAAACACAATGCAAACCATCACTGGGCACTGCCTCAGCACACTTCCATCTCGCCTCGCACTCACTACTGTCTCCCAGTGGATCTCATGTGTTCCCACCTTTGTCAACTTCTCTGATCTGTCAAGAAATCACCTGCCTTTCATCATCCCATCGACCCTCTCACACATGACAGTCACCTCTCACGACCATGAGTTGCCTTCCAGTTCTGAGCATCTCAGTTACACCCAACTGTCACCACATATCATCACATGCTCCTCCGTGCCCAGTTCTTGCACCAACCTCCCATCTCCGCCTACAACCTGCATTTTGCCTCAACACCGCATGCACACCACCACATACAATTGTGTTGCCACTCCATCCCTGACTCCATCCCTACAATTGCCATGGCATCCTTCTCTTCTCTTACCTGTCCTGCACACTTCCTCTCCCTCCGAGGATTCCCATCACAGCCACACCTTGTTCAAAGCACTTATTGTCATGCATATTCATTCCAGATCTCCAAATCTTTTGTCTTTTCCGTTTGTCTGGGCAGCATCTTTCCTTGCTCACCTTCCCTATCAGCCTCCAATGGACTGTTTCTTACTGCCTCAACGCCTGCGAGATGATTCACCTCGTGATTCATGCTTACTCCCATTTCACTGTCTTCCACTTTCACAAGTCCTGCCATTCTCTTCTGCCTCATCTCCCCTGTTCCGTGCACTCCAGCATCGTCACATCTTCACACCAACACCTTCAGTCCACGGCACTGTCAAATCTCTACCCATCACACAGTCATACTCTCCACCACTCCTTGGACTTCCATTTTGGTCACACTGCTTCACACCTCCTCATGTTGATGACATTGTGACATTGAGGGGGGCTGTTGGAAATAATTCTCAATGTCACTGGGCATCCTCATGGTTATTGTTGTTCAATGTCCCACACGGCCAAAATACTCAATTGTCCCCCCTTCCGAAGAATTCCAGGGAGCCTGGTTCAAGTCCACTCGGTGCATCCCAGCAACCGCGGGAGGCTCAACGGCCTGGTTCGGTAACGGCCAGATGAGCTTCGCTGTCCTCGCCACTGGCGATCGCACCCATACCAGACGAGTCATCCGAACCGTCCAATATAACTGGAGACCAACGGTGAGTTCCGCCGCTCCCGCCAACACAACGAAACAACCGCGGCCCGGTCCCCGCATACCGACACAACGGCACTGGCGACACAAGCGGGTCCCTCTTGGAGTGGCTCCACGAGCTCCAGGAACACCGAAGGCATCAGCAGCCGCCACAGCAGAAACACGGCTGCGGCTGTTGCTCTCGCACCGCCCACCGTAGCCAAGGACTCCTAACTAGGACTAGCACTAGGACGACTATAAACCTTCCTGTACTTGCATGCATTAACTTAATCCTTTGTGGTTCAATCAGTTATTCGTGCCTTTCATGCCTCTATCGTTCATTGCCTCCGTCCATGCCCGCCCTTGTGGTTGCGGCGTCATCTTCGTCCATCTTCTCATCTGCCCGCCTCCTGGCTGCGGCAACCTCAATCCGTCTGCCTATGTGGTGAGCCCGAGTCCCACAACTCTGTGGCCTCACACTTGCTCCCGTTGCACTCCGCTCGTTCGTCTCCACTCACTCGCGGCCCACACTTGGTTGCTGTGGCTTGCCCCGCTTGCTTGCCCGCATCATAGTACTGTGGTCTTCTGCTCAATCATCTACGGCCCGCGTTCACTGCGCTGCGGCCCTTGCCTCCCTCATCGTGCCCGCACCTTCGGTGATGCACCCACGCCAGGTATTACCTATCAGCCATGCTTCCTGAACTCCATCTGTTACGTTAACTCCACCGTGCTAACCTGAGTGCTGCTGTGGCACAGTCTAGGGCATAGCCCACGCTTCGGCGCTGCGGCTCGCTCCTACAGCTGGCCCGCGCCTCGGTACATACCAAAACTCCATCCTTTAACTCAGATGTCAACATGTGGCCCCCTGCAAAATATTGACATGGTATCAGAGCACAGCAAAGGATTCTGAGCAAACAATCCTCGTCCATCAGCTGCCTCCATCTCCTGACGCCTGAAGCTCCTCGCCGAAGCGCGCCGTGACCAATCTGCCAGCAGTCCTCTTTCTTGCAGTAGCAACATCGCCCTACGCCGAAGCAACAGCACTTCCTCGTAAACAAGCAGCCTTCTCCTGCATAGTGTGAGCACCTTCACTGATCCGTGTATGGGCGCGGCCCAGTGACAGTGTAATACTCCGACATCAGCAGCAGCAGCAGCAGCAGCAGAAACCATCCATCCTCCTTCTCTCGCTCGCCACAGACATTGCAGCTGCAACCAGTTGTGTCGTCACAAAATTCCGCCTTCAGCAAAAGACCAACAGCTACTACATCTGTCCTCAATGTGACCCGGACTCCTCCTATCGCCCAAAAAAACGTTCTACCGAGGCGCATATCTTCCAAACCGGCAGCTTCGGTCAGCACAACAGCAGCAGAACTTCATCACCTACAATCACCTCCAAACTCCACCTTGTCTTTGTCTTGGTGACCTTTCTGACAAACTCCGCGNAAGGCATCACCGCCAGTTTCACCAGCCTTCACTTTGTACCCCTCTCTGGACAGGCCAGTAGTCCCACTCCTCTCTGCTCGTGTGCGCGATGCTCCACCCTCTCCACATGGCACGAGAAATCTCAAATGACCTCAACTACCATCATTCGTCATGGCCTGACCACTTTCCTCGTCAACCTCCCGTTCTTTGGAAGCATTGCTACTCTTCTGCAAGACCTCATCATCCTCCGTCTTTGGGTTTCCCAAGCCTTGAGCCTGTTCCTCTCCACTTTCCTTCTTCATGCACTGCATCTTGCTTCTCTCCTACCTGGTGTCTCCCATGTCATCACAAACACAATGCAAACCATGACTGGGCACTGCCTCAGCACACTTCCATCTCGCCTCGCACTCACTACTGTCTCCCAGTGGATCTCATGTGTTCCCACCTTTGTCAACTTCTCTGATCTGTCAAGAAATCACCTGCCTTTCATCATCCCATCAACCCTCTCACACATGACAGTCACCTCTCACGACCATGAGTTGCCTTCCAGTTCTGAGCATCTCAGTTACACCCAACTGTCACCACATATCATCACATGCTCCTCTGTGCCCAGTTATTGCACCAACCTCCCATCTCCGCCTGCAACCTGCATTTTGCCTCAACACCGCATGCACACCACCACATACAATTATGTTGCCACTCCATCCCTGACTCCATCCCTGCAATTGACTTGGCATCCTTCTCTTCTCTTACCTGTCCTGCACACTTTCTCTCCCTCCGAGGATTCCCATCACAGCCACACCTTGTTCAAAGCACTTATTGTCATGCATATTCATTCCAGATCTCCAAATATTTTGTCTTTTCCGTTTGTCTGGGCAGCATCTTTCCTTGCTCACCTTCCCTATCAGCCTCCAATGGACTGTTTCTTACTGCCTCAACGCCTGCGAGATGATTCACCTCATGATTCATGCTTACTCCCATTTCACAGTCTTCCACTTTCACAAGTCCTGCCATTCTCTTCTGCCTCATGTCCTCTGTTCTGTGCACTCCAGCATCGTCACATCTTCACACTAACACCTTCAGTCCACGGCACTGTCAAATCTCTACCCATCACACAGTCATACTCTCCACCACTCCTTGGACTTCCATTTTGGTCACACTGCTTCACACCTCCTCATGGTGATGACATTGTGACATTGCGGGGGGCTGTTGGAAATAATTCTCAATGTCACTGGGCATCCTCATGGTCGTTGTTGTTCAATGTCCCACACGGCCAAAATACTCAATTGTCCCCCCCTTCCGAAGAATTCCAGGGAGCCTGGTTCAAGTCCACTCGGTGCATCCCAGCAACCGCAGGAGGCTCAACGGCCTGGTTTGGTAACGGCCAGATGAGCTTCGCTGTCCCCGCCACTGGCGATTGCACCCCTACCGGACGAGTCATCCAAGCCGTCCAGTATAATTGGAGACCAACGGTGAATTCCGCCACTCCCGCCAACACAACGAAACAACCGCGGCCCGGTCCCCGCATACCGACACAACGGCACTGGCGACACTGGCGGGTCCCTCTCGGAGTGGCTCCACGAGCTCCAGGAACATGGAAGGCATCAGCAGCCGCCACAGCAGAAACACGACTGCGGCTGTTTCTCTCGCACCGCCCACCGTAGCCAAGGACTCCTAACTAGGACTAGCACTAGGACTACTATAAACCTTCCTGTACTTGCATGCATTAACTTAATCCTTTGTGGTTCAATCGGTTCTCCGTGCCTTTCATGCCTCTATCGTTCATTGCCTCCGTCCATGCCCGCCCTTGTGGCTGCGGCGTCATCTTCGTCCATCTTCTCATCTACCCGCCTCCTGGCTGTGGCAACCTTAATCCGTCTGCCTGTGTGGTGAGCCCGAGTCCCACAACTCTGTGGCCTCACACTTGCTCCCGTTGCACTCCGCTCGTTCGTCTCCACTCACTCGCGGCCCACACTTGGTTGCTGTGGCTTGCCCCGCTGGCTTGCCCGCATCATAGTGCTGTGGTCTTTTGCTCAATCATCTACGGCCCACCTTCACTGCGCTGCGACCCTTACCTCCCTCATCGTGCCCGCACCTTCGGTGCTGCACCCACGCCAAGTATTACATATCAGCCATGCTTCCTGAACTCCATCTGTTACGTTAACTCCACCGTGCTAACCTGAGTGCTGCTGTGGCACAGTCTAGGGCATAGCCCGCGCTTCGGCGCTGCGGCTCGCTCCTACAGCTTGCCCGCGCCTCGGTACATACCAAATCTCCATCTTTTAACTCAGATGTCAACATGTGGCCCCCTGCAAAATACTGACAAAAGTCACTTGGTACACTTCGTGGTCATGGTCAGTGGCACATGCCAACTTTGTCAAGGCATTGTGCACAATAGCCACACCGAGCCACCAATATTCTACCTTGTTATGCATACCTGCAATGTCATGCATAGTACATTTGCATTGTGATTGGGCACTNTGGCACATGCCAACTTTGTCAAGGCATTGCGCACAATAGCCACAGCGAGTCACCGGGTTTTTACCTTGTTTATACATGCAAGGTCATTCATAGTACATGTGCACTGTAATTGGGCACTCTGACCGTGGCTGACTCATGTTACAATTCGAAGACGTTAAAGTCACTTGGTAAACTTTGTGGTCATGGTCAGTGGCACATGCCAACTTTGTCAAGGCATTGTGCACAATAGCCACACCGAGCCACCAATACTCTACCTTGTTATGCATACCTGCAATGTCATGCATAGTACATTTGCATTGTGATTGGGCACTCTAACCGCGGCTGAATTTTGTTACAATTCGTAGAAGTTATAATCACTTGGTTTACTTTGTGGTCATGGTCAGATGCACATGCCAACTTTGTCAATGCATTACACACAATAGCCACACCAAGCCACCCGGTTTTTTACCTTGTTTGTACCAACAAGGTAGAATACTGGTGGCTCGGTGTGGATATTTTGCGCAATGCCTTGACTCAGTTGGCATGTGCAACTGACCATGACCACAAAGTTTACCATGTGACTTTAACTTCTACGGATCGTAAAACAAGTCAGCCACGGTTAGAGTGCCCAATCACAGTCCACATCTAATATGCATGACCTTGCAAGTATAAACAAGGTAAAAAACTGGTGGCTTGGCACGGCTATTGTGCGCAATACCTTAACAAAGTTGGCATGTGCCACTGACCATGACCACAAAGTTTACCAAGTACCTTAAACAGCTATGAATCATAACACGAGTCAGCCACGGCAAGAGTGTCCAATCACAGTTCAGATGTACTAGGCATGACCTTGCAGGTATAAGCAAGGTAGAATACTGGTGGCTTGGCACAGCTATTGTGCGCAATGCCTTGACAAATTTGGCATGTGCCACTGACCATGACTTCAAAGTTTACCAAGTACCTTAAACAGCTATGAATCATAACACGAGTCAGCCACGGTCAAGGTGTCCAATCACAGCGCACATCTAATATGCATGATCTTGCAAGTATCATCAAGGTAAAAACCCTGTGGCTTGGCACAGCTATTGTTTGCAATGCCTTGACAAAGTTGGCATGTGCCACTGACCATGACCACAACGTTTGCCAAGTACCTAAAACGGCTATGAATCAAAACACGAGTCAGCCATGGCGAGAGTGTCCAATCATAGTGCAGATGTACTAGGAATGATCTTGCAGGTACAAACAAGGTAGAATACTCGTACATCGGTGTGGCTATTGTGCGCAATGCCTTGACAAAGTTGGCATGTGCCACTGACCATGACCACAAATGTATCCGAGTGAACTTTACTTCTATTGATCATAACAGGAGTCAGCCATGGTCAGAGTGTCCAATCACAGTGCAGATGTAATGGGCATGATCTTGTAGGTGCGAACAAGGTAGAATACTGGTGGCTCGATGTGACTATTGTGCGCAATGCATTGACAAAGTTGGCATGTGCCACTGACCATGACCACAAATGTATCCAAGTGACTTTTACTTCTGTTGTTCATGGCACGAGTCAGCCACGGTCGGAGTCATTGGACACTCTGACCGTGGCTGACTCGTGTACTTATTTGTAGAAGTTAAAGTCACTTGGTAAACGTTTTGGTCATGGTCAGTGGCACATGCCAACTTTGTCAAGGCATTGCGTACAATAGCCACCCCAAGCCACCAGTATTCTACCTTGTTTGCACCTGCAAGATCTTGCCTAGTACATCTGCACTGTAATTGGACACCCTGACCATGGCTGACTTGTGTTATGATCAATAGAAGTAAAAGTCACTTGGATACATTTGTGGTCATGGTCAGTGGCACGTGCCAACATTGTGAAGGCACTGCGCACAATAGCCACACCGAGACACCAGTATTTTACCTTGTTTGTACCTGCAAGATCATGCCTAGTACATCTACACTATGATTGGACACTCTGACCGTGGCTGAAACATATTATGATCAATATAAGTAAAAGTCACTTGGATGCATTTGTGGTCATGGTCAGTGGCACATGCCAACTTTGTCAAAGCATTGTGCACAATAGCCACCACACCAAGCCACCAGTATTCTACCTTGTTTGCACCTGTAATATCATGCCTAGTGCATCTGCACTGTGATTGGACACTCTGATAGTGGCTGACTCATGTTATGATCAGTAAAAGTAAAAGTCACTTGGATACATTTGTGGTCATGGTCGGTGGCACATGCCAAGTTTGTCAAGGCATTGCGCACAATAGCCACACCGAGACACCAGTATAATACCTTGTTTGGACCTGTAAGATCATGCCTAGTATATCTGCACTGTGATTGGACACTCTGACCGTGGCTGACTCGTGTTATGATCAATAGAAGTAAACGTCACTTGGATATATTTGTGGTCATGGTCAGTGGCACGTGCCAACATTGTCAAGGCATTGCGCACAATAGCCACACCGAGACAC
>SZWC01005215.1:3711-58002 GCA_023375785.1 Penium margaritaceum
CCCCTGACCATGCCATGGCCTAACAAGATGAACAAAGGGTAGATGGCAAGTGCATCACAGCGACTGGGGGCATGGGGAGATGACTCTACCAGATCAACACATGTCGGGGATTCTCTAACGAGACCACCTGGGGAAGACTGAATGTGGGAAAGAGGCCGATTGAACAGCAACATTGGACGTGTTTCTCATGCACGCCACTGATTTCATACGATGCATGCTTGAATGTCTATGTGGCTCGGACTGACACAAGACTGGGCGTTTGTGGACTGATTCCTGCATCTTCACACACTTGTACTTGAGAGTGTGGGCTGTTGTACCTAGTCTTTGAAACATTTCCTGGAAGTTGCCTGATTAGACTGCCTACCCACTGTGTGTGATACCAAGGGTCTAGTCAGACGACGCACACAGGCGTCAAGTGCTTGTCCACAGAAAGCACATGCAAGGAGAGCTACACAAATGAGCCACACACATAAAAAGGGGCGACCGCTCTCGGTTCTCACCACACACTAGGGTAGCGTTTCGCTGTGCCTCAGCTAGCCAAAAAACGGAAACAATCACAGCTCAGTGCCAACATATCGGAATCAGGCGCCGTCTGAACGGCTAGAACCAGAGTCTGAAGCACTACAACCCTGCAGCAAGCACAAACGGAGATGTTGCACCCCAGTGCAGGCTGTCGAGTCCCTCACGAGCTCCACTCCTCACAGTGCCGCCGAGCGCCAGCAGAGCCCGGCCGCCGTCGGGCCCACCTCATGCATCTGCACGTGGATGGACATGAGCTGACAGGTCACAATGCTCCGTGAGGGCACCCACCAACAACACTCCCCAGCTGCATCAAATGGACGCGAGCAAAGCTTTCCTCCATGGCTTAGTGGAGGGTGAGGAACTTTACATGGTGCAGTCCCTACGTTTCGACGACGGCACTGGAAGAGTATGGCGACTGCAGAAGGCCCTCTATGGCCTGAAGCAGTCACCTCGATGTTGGAACCAGGAGATCAGCAGCACGCTCCTCCGCAGCGGCCTCCAGCGCAGCACCGCTCACCCCGCACTGTTCGTCAGCACGCGAGGCCAGACCTTTGCCGCTGATCTGGTCTACGTCGACGACCTCCTCATCGCGTCGCCTGACATGGCTACCATTCAGCGTGTCAAGGACCTGCTACACGCCGCCTAACAGATAAAGGACCTCGGGTCTGCCCGAGTCTTCCTAGGCATGGAGCTCGAGCATGATCGCTCCCAGGGCATCGTGCACGTCCACCGGGCTGCCTATGTGCAGACCCTGTCCACTCGCTTCGCCGAGGACCTGCCCCTCGTGCTCAGTGCATCTTCACCCATGTCACCTGGTGGTCAGGTGCAGCTGAATATTCCTGACCTAGCCGTTGTGGGGGAGCCAGTTGACGTGACCTCGTATCTACGAGTCATTGGGTCACTGATGTTCCTGGCGACGACGACGCGCCCAGACATCGTGTTTGGCATCAACCTCCTGGCTCAGTTTTCTCAGGAGCCGCGTCACCTTCACTTCGAGGCCGCTATACGAGTACTGCGCTACGTCATCTCGACTCCTTGGCGAGCTCCCATGTTACGCCGCCAGCCGTCTGTCTGTTGGTTTTCGTGGATCTCTCATTATACTCTGTTGTGTCCTTCAGGCTTGTGTACATCGGCGTGCAGATGACTGACGACTAGACTTGACGCCGCTGGAGTGACGCTCGGTGGAGCTGACGCACGCTGAGGCCCACTCACCCGTCGCCGGAGCCTCCTCCCTGTGGCGATGCGCTCAGCTCCATCAGTAGGCCTCCTTGGTGGTCGGGCCGCCGGCAGTCACTAGCAGTACAGATGCTGCCTGCATACACCTAGCGTTGTGTCTGGCTATGGCATTGCGTCTGCAGCATCATGCGGTGCCTAGGGTCCATGTCTCCTGCTGTATGGCCCTGTTTGGCATCGTTGACTGTCGTAGGCACTACCTGAGTTCAGACAGCCATAACTTCTTGTAGCTATTTTTCTAGCTGATTCTGACCGCACGACTGCGTTCGCAACGTCGGTATTATGATATGGTCCATTTTTCAGACAAAACAGACGCCCGGGTTTTGAGCTGTCAGGCGTCTGGCAGGGCTCACCGAGAAAACACTGCCTGCCAAAAAATAGGTCTAACACTATTTTCTCATTGGCTGGTTAGCTAAGTAACAAGCTTTACACTAGTGGGGGGGAGCTAGAACTTGGAGGGGTCCCCCATTGTTGCTCATTCTTCATTCCTAATCAGTCACTTTCAGTTTTCAGCTGCTTTGTGGCGTTAACACTGGCGCGCGCGTTTCTGAGTGATAAACCCAGACCTTCTAGACTTAGACTCTAGAGCAGCCGACTCAGGGGGCAGTAGACTTAAGCAACGAGCGTGGAAGCCCGTACGCTGCATCAACAACGCATGCTGCCCCAACCTGCTGCCTAGGTTTCTAGCTCTGTCGTCGCGGTGGGCTACATTGACAGTGACTGGGTCAGCAGTCTGGACGATAAGAGTCGCAGGCTCAATCTTCCTGATCGGCTGCACGGCTGTCGCCTGGCGCAGTGGCAAGCAGGGGTGCATTGCATGCAACACTGCTGAGGCCGAGTATGTGGCCCTTGGCTTAGGTGCGTGTGAGAGTGTGTGGCTGCATCGTCTGTTGTATGAGTTGCATCAGTCCGTCGCATCCATCATGTTGCATTGTGATAATGAGAGTGCCATCGCCATCGCTGACAATGATGGCGTGCATTACACACGCACAAAACACATCAACGTTGAGTATCACTATATGCATTCTTTGTTGCATGATGGCAGCATTAGCATTTTGTGGGCTGAGTTAGCACGGCTGCTGGCTAACTTCTTGACCAAGGCACTGTAGTGCGACTCGTTCAAGAAGGCTGTGAGTTCGGTTGGTGTGTGTCCGTGAGTGGCTCTCTTTGTCCCGGCATGCGTCTCTGCGTGGTTTGGGGTAGTCTGGCTCTTGACCGTGTCTCTGCCCGCCCATGTGCACTACGCCTGTGAGTCATGGGGGAGTGTTGGTTTTGGCACATCTCTCATTGTGCTCTGTTGTGTCCTCTAGGATTGTGTACATCGGTGTGCAGATGACTGACGACGAGACTTGACACTGCTAGAGTGTCGTCTAGTGGAGCCGACAGTCAGAGGGAGGGAAGTTGCTGGACGGGGGTGAGGCGTCAGAGGCGATGAAAGTGACGGCGGCAGAGGCGAGACGACACTCTCGCTGGCGTCGCATGGTGGCGATGATGCGCGCCTTGTCTTTCGGTAGCAAGCACGTGTACCATCCGTGCCCTGGTTGATCATAGTTGTGGCAGACCAAGCCATTGCCACTGGACCGAGTCGACTACTGCTGCTGCTGTCCCTTGCCCTTCTTGCTCCGTTTCTTCTTCTTCCCCGGCAACAAGGAGCTGGTGGAGGTGTTTGCTGTGGGGGAAGCGACGGCCACTGAAGCGATGGCAGGGGAGGCGAGGACCTTTTTGCACCGGAGGCGGGATCCTTGACGAGCTTCCTCAATCCTAAGGAAGAGCTCGTATGCCCAGGACATGAGGTTGCCCTCGGCCGCCATGGTGGAGAGAAGATCCTGGGAATAATACACGAAGACATGTGCGTACGCGTCGGTGGCACCGCGCTTGATGGTGAGGAGCGTGGCTAAAAGGGGTGGAGTGGAGGTACCTAGGTGACGAAGAATGTCCTCAGCTTGCTACCAGTAAGTGGTGACAGTCTGGGACTCCCCCATGTGCAGGGACTTAAACTTCCGCAGCAGACAGCTGGTCTCAGCTTCACTGGACAGGCGATGGGGACGAGTGAGGACGTGCCATGAGGCTACAGGGTCTGGGGTGCCGCCAGCGGTGAAGTCGCCGAGAAAGGGCTTTAAGGCCAGACGGGATGCCGGATGAGCGACGGGAACGAGGGTGCATACAGCGCGACCGGGGTCATATAACTAATCTGCCCAGGTGGAGACGTACGAGAGGGTGTAGCATGCCCACAGGCCCTCACCATGCACCCAAATGTGGAAGCTAAGCTCCCAGCTCTGAAGTGCTTGTCGGCCTGAAGCGGCGGAGGCGGTGTCTAAAAGTCCTTTTGCCTGTGGCCGGCACCCAGAGTGGGGCCAAGGACGGAGGTGAGTGTCTAGCGCTGACACTGAGTTTGCTGCTGCGCTAGGAAATGCGTGGCAGTGGACACATCGGGGCTGGCGTGCCAAGGAAAATGAATGGCGACGGGACACTAGAGGGAGTCTATGAGGCTAGGGGTTGAAGTGTTGCAAGCTGTTGCTTCAAGACGACGAGTCGTTGCTGAATGGCAGCCAGGGGATCAAGGGTGTCGGCGACGACGCCTGTTGGCTGCTACTACTGCTGCTATTACTGCTGCAGCTGCTGGCGTTGCTACCATTGCTACTATTGCTGCTGTTGTTGTTGTTGCTGTTGTTGTTGTATTTGCAGCTGCTACTATTCCTGGTTCTACTGCTGCTGTTGCTGCTCCTGTTGCATCTGTTGCAATTGTAGCAGGAAAAGGGAGGGGAGGGGTAACCCCCCACTGGGGGTTCCCCCAACGGAGGAGGACCCCTCCCCATTGGGACTGTTAGCCATGGTTTTGGTGTTCCCTTTTTTTTGTGCTGCTGATGTCAACAGTGACATCAGCCTGGGACGACTGGCGTGAGAAGGTGCTGCCGCGTAATCTGCTACTGCTGTTGATATAGAATTTCTCCCCATCCTCCTGCCTCCTTTTCATTTAGTTATATTGATGACTTCAGTAGTGACGTTAGTAGTGACAATAGAGGCTGGATGCTAACATCAACAGTGGCTGTTGTTAGGGCCGCTACTACATAGCTGTAGCGGCTGCTATTGTTGATACCGCTGCTGCTGTTGTTGCTGCCGTTGCCGCTTGCTTGTCGCTGCTGCTGCTGCTGTCATTGCTGCTGCTACTGCTGCTGCTGCGGCTGCTGAAGTAGCAACAACTACTACTGCTGCCACTACTGCAGATGTTGTTGTAGCTGCTGCTATTGCTGCTGTTGCGGTGGTTGTGGTAGCAGTAACTGCTACTGGTGCTGCTGCTATTGTAGCTGGTGCTATTGGAGCATCTACTGCTGCAACTACTATGGCTGATGCTACAGCTATGGCAGGTGCTGCTGGGGTGGGGGAATGTTTTTTTTTTCTCCCTTTTTTTTCTTTTTGTCTGGCACAACGAGCCTCGCTGTGAGCAACATGCTGCGAGCAAGGAGCTTGCTACTTGCTGCCATTAGTTTGTTGCTCACAGTGAGTAGCGGTCTCGCTACTTGCAGTCTCCCGCTTGCGGCAAGCCACGGGCTGCGAGTAGCAGAAGCTGGTGCTGGGTGCTGCCAACTGCTGCTCGTAGCTACCGCTTGCTGCTACAACTACTGTAGCTTGCTGCTGCTACTGTTCACTGCTGTTGCTGCTGCTCACTGCCGCTGTTGCTGCTGCTAGGAGAAGCTGCTGGTGGCCGTCATTGCTGCTTGTTGTTGTGGGCTGCTATTGTTGCCGGCTGCTACGAGCTGCTGCGAGTTGCTGCTGCTACCGGCTGCTGCTGCTGCTGCACGCAACTGCTGCTGGCTGGTGCTGCCACTACTTGTTGCAAGTGCCTACTGCTGTAGCTGCTGCAGGCTGCTGCTGCTGCTTGCTGGTACTTGTCACTGCACCTGGGTGACGTTGCCACGTGCATCATTGCCCGTAGGTGTTGGACGTGGGCTTTCCCTCACCTCCTTGCATCACGCATGGGGGTCAGTGCTGCCGGAAAAAATCCGGCAGCATTTCCCCTGGCCCAGTGGCCGTGGGAAAAAATCTGACGCCGCCACCAGGCGGGTCAATGCTGCTGGAAAAAATCCGGCAGTATTTCCCCTGCACTGGCGCGTATGGGGGTCCGCCGGCGTTGTCTTGCACCTGTACGCCAGTCTTCTGCAGCTGCTGCTGTGATCTGGCTCTGATACCAAAATACAAAACTAGGCTGTAGGTTGGGGCAGCAGCGTTGTTGATGCAGCGTGCGGACTTCCACGCTTGTTGCTGAAGTCTGCTGCCCTCTCAATCTGCTGCTCTAGAGACAAATTCTGGAAGCTCTGGTTTTGCTACTCACAAATACGTGCGCCAGTGTTAGCGCCAGAAAACAGCTGAAAACTGAAAGTGACTGATTGGGAATGAAGAATGAGCAACAACGTGAGACCCCTCCAAGTTCTAGCCCCCCCTCCCAGCTATGTAGAACTTGTTACTCAACTAACCAGCCAATCAGAAAACAGTCATAGACCTATTTTCTGGCAGGCAGGGTTTTCTCGGTGAGCCTTGCCAGACGACCGACAGTCCAAAACCCGGGCGTCGTCCGTCTTGCCTGAAAACTGGACCATACCTAAGTACCAACGCTGCGAATGCAGTCGTGCAGTCAGAATCAGCTAGAGAAATAACAGCAAGGAGTTATGGCTGCCCGAACCCAGGCAGTGCCTACGATGGTCCATGACGCCAAACAGTGCTACGCAACATGAGACATGGACCCTAGGCAGAGCATGACGCTGCAGACGTATGCAGACAACATGTGCAGTGACAATGACCGCCGGCGGCGCAACCGCCAAGGAGGGCTGCCGATGGAGCTGAGCGCGTCGCCGGAGGCAGGAGGCCCAGCGAATTGCGAGTAGGCCTCAACGTGTGTCGGTTCCACCGGACGACACTCAAGCAGCGTCAAGTCTTGCCGTTAGTCATCTGCACGCCGATGTACACAAGCCGGGAGGACACAACAGAGCACAATGAGAGATGCGCAAAACCAAAGTTCCCCATGACCGACTGGCGAATACAAGTCCATGCACGGGCACACACTAAGGGCAGCCATGAGGAACACAGAGGTCAAGGGACAGTCACAGATAAACAGATACCAACATTAGTGTACAAGCTTAGCCCGCATCAGGGGCAAGGGTAAGACCAACGACACGGACACCCTTGTTCAACTTCCGACGAGTGCCTTTGTGAAGAAATCAGCCTTCTGATCGTTCGTGCCAACCCAGAAAATCTCAACCTCACGCCAGTGCACCAGGTCAAGGACGAAGTAGTACTCAACGCCGATGTACTTTATGCGAGCATGGAAGACGCCGGATTTCTGAGCGATGGCGTCAGCACTCTAGTTATCACTGCGTAGTATATCAGGAGGAATGGTGTGGGAGATCACGCGAAGGATCTGAACAAGCCATACGCTCTCAGCGGCACCATCTCCCAGCGCTACATACTCTACCTCAGTCGAGCTGCGTGCATTGCATCCTTGCTTCCTGCTGCGCCACGAGACAACAATACTGCCCAGCAAGAAGATGTAGCCGGTTCTTCTACCATCAGGGCTCCACGCCCACTGCTGTCCGTGTAAACGTCAAGTACGTCAGATGCCTGCCACCAATAGGTGAGACCGAGGCGGGGAGTGGACACAACGTAGCGCACAACGCGCAGAGCGGCATCAAGTGTCAATTGCCGCGGTGCCTGGGAACACTGGGCAAGAAGGTTGACGGCAAATGTGATGTCGGGCCGTGTCGTGGTGGCCAAGTGCATGAGCGAGCCGATGGCTCGTAGGTACAGGGTCTGATCGACTGGCTCCCCCAGAGTAGCTGGATCGTCAACCTTCAGTGCCTTTTATCCGTCGGAGTGATGGGGTTGGAGGCGCTGTGCACAATGGAAAATAGATCAGCAAAACGCTCCCCCACAACTAGTACTTACTGCGCCTGATGTGCCATGAGACTGCGTTGGACGCGATCGTGCACAATCTCCATGCCAAGGAAGACGGATGCAGAATCCATGTCTTTCATCTTGTACGCGGTTTGTAGGAATGCCTTTGCTGCCTGCACGGCCTCCAGACCCGGAGACGCAATCAGGAGGTCATCCACGTAGATGAGGATCGTAGTGAGAGGAGCAGGGCTCTTCGTCACAAAGAGAGAGGGGTCTGCATTACTCTGGACGTAGCCCGCACGCTGCAACATGCCAGCGATCTCGTGGTTCCAGCACCGCGACGACTGTTTGAGGCCATACAAGGCTTCCGCAGCCGGCACACGCGAGCTGTGCCATCCTCAAAGCCAGGTGGCGGCACCATGTAGATCTCCTCGTCAAGATGCCCATGGGGGAAGGCATTGTTGACTTCCATCCGGTGCTGTTCCCAGTGGTGCTGGGTAGTCATGTCCAGAAGGGTTCGCACCGTGGTCATCCGCCTTTCAGGAGCAAATGTGTCCGTGTAGTTACGCCTTTGACCTGTGAGAAGCCCTTGACCGTCAGGCCAGCCTTGTAGCGATCCAGAGATCCATCCTTCTTCAACTTCTTACGCAGGACCCATTTTGCGTATATGGCCTTGTGGCCTGGCGGTAGGTCAACGAGCTCAAGGACACCGAAGTCTGCGAGGGCAGCAAGCTCCTCCTGACACGTAGCCCGCCAGTGGTCGGCATCAGGGCCGGCTAGAGCCTGGCGGAGAGTGCTCGGATTTGAGCCCGGCGAGGTCGAGCCCTGCGTGACAAGGGCCGAAGCAGAGGGCGTGGGGGTGACATGAGTCCAGGCTGTTGCTGCATCAACGGCACAGGCATGCTTGTACGCAATCAGAGCACGACCAGTTGGGCAGCCCGGGTGGACCACCTCGAGGCCCTGTGCGCTGAGACCGAGGGCCATTGTCCTAGGGTCACCGCTGTAACCGCTGCGGGAGGGCAGGGGATGCAGCCGACCACCCGGTGCAGGAGAATATGTGCTGGAGGGCGTTTGAGGCGAGTCAGACGGTGTAGGGACAACATGCTTAACGGTCGGGTGAGCGGGCGAGACAGGCGTCGGGGATGCCGGAGCCGCCGGCTGGGGAGGTGAGGGAGGCACCGGCCCCGCAAGTGAGACGGGAGGTGGTGACGACAGAGCAAATGGCAAACGCGGCACGGGAGGCGACCCGGCCGGCGAGGGATCCGGAGCCAAGGCAGACGAGGGATCCGGAGGTGAGGCAGACAAGGGATCCGAGGCTAGGGTCCGAGGAGGACTGACGACAATGATAGACGGGTCAGAGAGAGGTCTTGGCACTCAAGGGGCAACACCCGCGGGCTCCTCCTCCACCACACGAGGACAGGGACACCCTGAAGCATGCGAGAGTGGAAGAGCCAGCATCGCGAGACTCGACAATGCGACGGCGGGATGGGTTTCAGAAACACTAGGCCTTGGAGCGGGGGGCTCTTACACTCAGGCATGCTTCGGGCTGTCCCGGTCCTTGTGTGGGAGAGGAGCCCGTGGGTGTTGCCCCCCAAGTGTCGGAACCTCTCTCTGACCCGGCTATCATTGTCCAAGGTCTCCCCTCACGGCCGCATGTGCGCCTTCGTGGGAATGGCCCCCCACTCCAAGGCCTGGCGTTTCGGGGACCCATCCCGCCATTGCATTGTCGAGTCTCGCGATTCGATGTTCTTCAAGAGCCTCTGCTTTCACGACCTTACTCGCATATTGGCTCTTCGACTCCAGCATGCTTGGGGCTGTCCAGGTCCTCCTGTGCAAGACAAGGGATCCGAGGCTAGGGTCCAAGGGGGACCAACGGCAATGATAGCTGGGTCAGAGAGAGGTCCCGGCACTCGGGGGGAAACACCAGCGGGCTCCTCCCCCACCACACGAGGACCGGGGAAACCCGAAGCATGCGGGAGTGGAAGAGCCAGCATGCGAGTAAGGTCGCAAAAGCAGAGGCTCTCGAAGAACGTCGCATCGAGAGACTCGACTATGCGACGACGGGATGGTTCCCAGAAATGCATGGCCTTGGAGCGGGGGGCCATCCCCACAAAGGCGCAGAGGCGGCCGCAAGGGGAGACCTTGGAGCCCTGCTGGTCCGGGGTGAACCAGATGCAAGTGAGAGAGCCCCAGACGCGCGCAAGGCGCAGGTCGGCGGGGTGACCGTACCAAAGCTCATACGGCATGTTGTGGCAAGGAAAGGGACCGTGCAAGATGTGGCTCCACACCCATGTCATGTAAGCGAAGCCCTCAAAGGAAAATGTCTCAGTGAGACCGCAATCGGCACGCATTGCACGGACATCATCCTCCATTGTACGGTTCCACCGCTACGAGACTCCGTTCTGTTGAGGAGTGGCAGGAGCAGAGTGGCGGTGGTGGACCCCGCGCTTTGTGAGCCAGTGCTGAAGGTCGTCCATAAACTCTCTCCCACAGTTGGAGCGTAAGACGTCCAAGGTCTGACGTGACTGGCGCTCAACCATAGCCAGCCATCGCTGGACAGTGGGAAAGGTGTCGCTCTTCTAACGGAGACTATAGACCCAACGCATGCGGGTGAAGTCATCCGTCAGTGTCTTGACGTACTGCCTACGGTCATCCTAAAACTCCGTGGGAAGCGGTCCAAGCAGGTCCAAGTGGACCAGCTGAAGAGGCCGAGTGGACTTCGGGATGGAGTCTGGGAAAGGAGAGCGGTGCATCTTGCCCTGTGCACACACGAGACAATCGTTCTTGGGAGGCGCCACAAAGGAGGCCGCATCAAGGCCGAGCACGTGAGTGTCACGCACAAGGCGCTCAACCGCATCAAGGTGGACATGACAGAGGCGTTGGTGAAGAAGGTGATGCTGGTTAAGGGACAGGGTGCCGGTGACAAAGACACGCACAGTCGGGCTAGGTGGCAGGGGAGACGCAGGGAGGCGAGCGCAAGTGACATGATAAAGGTCATGACAGAGCTCACCGCGCAAGACAACCTCACTAGAGGCCAAGACAAAGACGGTGGCGTCATCGCTGACGTGGGTGACACCCATCTCCACGCGGGTAAAGGTACGAACGGAAAGGAGGCTGAGCTCGAGATCAGGCACAAACAGATTGTCGGAGACATACATGGGTCTACACGGACTATTGAACTCGATGACACCAACACCACGCATTGGCACCTCTTGGCCAGCAGCAGTGCGGACAGAACGGACGGAACCAAGTGGACCAAAGATAACTAACATGTCACGACGACAGGTCATGTGGTGTGTAGCACCAGAATTGACAATCCACAAGCCATCAGCAGTCCTGCTGGACATGGTGATGGAACAGCGGGCAACAGAGCACAACGACTGAACAGGAACATCACTGGGATGCTGGGCCTGCTCAACATGCAAGAGACGGTGCTGGTAGTCATCCAACCATACCAGTTCTTTAGGACCATCAAGCCACTCTAACTCCACAGCAAACACAGTCAAACGATCATCACCACGCAACTCCCCAGACACGAAACCAACAGTGGACACAGTCGACTCAGTCCGCACGTGCATACCTCCCTGAAGGGTGCGGATGGCCTGCTCGAGCTCTACAAGGCTACGGTTCGCGTCGTCAGGAGGGATCGCGGGGGCCACAGTGGGTGAGGTAGGAGCAACCCGTCCGGCTGATGACTCTTAGGCGGAGGAGGCACTAGACGAGGAGGTAGAACGGGCCTCATAGGCCTGGTGGAGCCCACGTGTGATGCGCTGCCAGTCAATGAGACGACCAGTCAGACGAGTGCAATCGGTGTAGCGATGGGGACCGCCGTAGCTGTAGCAGGTCACTTGGCGGCTGCTGCCGCCGGAGCCACCCTTGACAGGTGCTGTTCCCTGTCCCCCCCCCTTCCTATCGCCACCATGCCCCTTGCCCTTCTTCCCCTAAGCCGCTGATGCACTTGCAAGAGAGGAGGCGGAGGTGGATGCCATTGAGGTCTGAGGGGCGCTAGAGGAAGAAACTGCCATGGCAGCAATACCGTCCAGGCGCTCCCGGCGGAGATGAGCCGCCTCAACGACCCTTTTCTGCTCCGGATAGATGCTCTGAGCCCACTGCATCAGGGTGAGGCGATGGGAGCAATGCTCAAGCTTGCGATGGTGGTAGATGGTGAACATAGCTGCGTACCGCTCAGCGACGCCCAGCATGATAGTGGTCAGTGCGCCCAGTGTCCCCAACACTGTAGAGCCGCATGGCCTGGCACCCGTACTCAGCTGGAGACTACGACTCACCCTGGTGGAACGTGTTGAATTCTGCAACATGCTGGGCGTGGATGGCTACCGTCTCACCCTCCAGTAAGGTGAGGGCTAGGTCACAGGCACCAGAAGGATCAGCGCCTATACCGTTAAAGTAGTCCCTGAAAAAGGGAGCGTAGTCCAGCACAGAATCCTCAGGGACAGCCATGGTCAGGCCATGCACGGCGCGAAGTGCCATCGCATATTGGCGGGGATCATCGGTCTAGTACCGACTGTGGTAGTACGGCCAGACCCCCTCCGCCTTCCCCCATAGGTCGAAGCGCATGCCCCAGGCATCGAAGCCAACCGTGGGGGAGTACTGTGGTGGTGGAGTGTCGAACTCCTTCGGTGGCTTCTCAATGGGTAGTGCTACCTGAAATGCCACTTGTGCGTGGGCCCTGACCCTCCCTACAACTGTTGTGACGTGTTGCGCCACCTCCGGAGCATCCTCTATGTCTGTAGTGCCGCCAGAAGGCACGCCCTACTCCCCTGGAGCATCTGTCTGCTGTCCTTCGTGATCCTCATCGTCGTCAGAAGCCTCGCTATGAGACTCATCCGTGGATTCATCGTCGGCTGCCATGCGCTCCATGCTCGGCATGCCTCCACGTGACTGCCGGTGTGCCCGTGGCGTCCGCCAAATGACAACTTGTTGTGTCAGCAGCTCAAGGGCCTACTGCATGTCGAGCATACTTAATCGGACGTTGTCTTGTTCATTGAGCAGCCTGGTGATTGCGCGAGTGCGTGGACTGGTGGCACGAATGTCGCTCGCTTTATCCATGGCTCGAGTGCCAGCAGCGGAGGCCACCACATCTGTGCTGGCTTCCCCTGTCCCCGCCGTGTGTGAGGCCTCCTGCGACACGACTTTGCTTCTACTACTGATGTCCGCTGCTGTCAGCTATTGCTGTCACCGCTACCAACCCTGCTATTTGTAGCTGTTCACTGTTGCTGCCACTTGTGCTGCTACTATCGCTGCTGTTGCAGTTGTGGTGGCCCCTGGTGCCTCTGGTGGTAAAGGCCTCAGCCGCGGTGTGGCCTCAACTGTCGCCGCTGCCGCCACTGCCGCTGCCGTTGCTGCTGCCGCAACTGTCATTTCCGGTGCTGCCGTTGTTGTCGCCACTGCTGCTAGTAGCCTGCCGCCAGCCGCTGCACGTTGCCCACAGGCCGGCGTCGGCCGGTCAATGCCGACAGGCCGCTGCCGCTACCCGATGCGCGTCGGCCGCCGGCAACTGCCCGCAGCTGTTGCCAGCGGCTCGCTGGCAAGTAGCTCGTGAGCCGCTGCCCGCTGGCTCGCGACCCGTCGGCTCGCAAGCCGCGAGCTGCTGGCAGCCACCCGCGGGGTACGGCTTGTGACATGGCAGTGTGGGTCGCGTCCCTCAGCCACAGTTGCCGTCGCTCGTGCTGACACTGCTGTTGTCGCCGTCTCTGGCACTCGCGTCACCTTGTGACACGATGAGTGGTGGGTCCTCCTTGGACTGGTGCTGCGTCCTTGCTGTGCAGCCACGCGAGAGCTGTCTTGCATGCTCTGATACCATGAAACACTTCCTGGAAGTTGCCTGATTAGACTACCTACCCACTGTGTGTGATACCAAGCAGGAAATGACAAGGGTCCAGTGAGACGACGTACACATGCGTCAAGTGCTTGTCCACAGAAAGCACATGCAAGGAGAGCTACACAAATGAGCCACACACACATGAATAGGGGCGACCGCTCTCATTTTCGCACCACACACTAGGGTAGCATTCCGCTGTGCCTCAGCTAGCCACAAAACGGAAATAGTCACAACTTAGTGCCACCATATCGGGATCAGGCACCGTCCGAACGGCTAGAACTAGAGTCTGAAGCACTACAACCCTGCAACGAGCATAGACGGTGATGGTGCACCCAAATGCAGGCCGTCAAGCCCCTCACGGTCTCCACTCCTCACGGTGCCACTGAGCGCCAGCAGAGCCTGACCGCCGTTGGGCCCACCTCAGGCATCTGCATGTGGATGGATATGAGCCGACATGTCACAGTGCTCCGTGAGGAAACCCACCAACAACGGTCTTAACACGTGAGCATCGTCAGCTGCATAGCTCTGAGAGGGAAAACTTGTACTTAGGGGTTAGTGCTGAAAGTTTAGCTAAAATTAAGTGGCAATTGAGTGAATGTAATTGCCAAGAAGCTTCCTAGCATGCTTGCCACTGATTAGGCGTCAACGCTCAGTGAGCTCGCGACGTCGACACAGGTTAGACGCAGAACGACAAGGGTTTTTCTAGGCGAAACAAAAGAGTGTTGAATGTGCTTCCATGAATAAAACACGTGCAGAGAGTTAACAAAACGAGCACCAGCCACCTAAATAGCCAGCTGAGCGAGGGGCGCGTTTGGTTGTGCGCCAGGCGCAACTCGCTCAAAATTACGCAAACTGCCAGAACGGCCCAGCCGAGGCAAAAACACTCGCCCGGTCATAAAATCTTGTACATATGTTAGAACGACACATCATTTGAACCAGACCGACCAGCACGATGAGCCAGACATGTCACTAACGTGCGTCGTGAGCTCCCAATACACACATAATGGTTCAAGGCTCTAGGTCTCTACGTCGCACCGATACGACCCACCAAGTGCGTGGGTCTCGACCAGCGCTACCTCAGGTCTCCTCGTGACCCCGGAACATATCTCCGGGTGCCCGGGTCTTGAACACCAAGAAAACTCTAGCAGCTACACACCCACAAACCTGGATGCCAGAACGCAGGAAGTGCATCACACAGGCAATGTTGTAGGTGATAATGCTGTCTCGGGATCTCTAAAAGACGTGGTGCCATAATCACTATGCGGACCGGTGTCGGCTCAAAGCCCACACAACAACACAACCATAAACTCAGGTGGGAGAATCCCTCTGTAGTTGGTTACATTGTGCAGTAAAGCGCGACACAATGCGTATTGCACATTCACAAAACACAGTGTGTCTTCTTCTCGCCACAAGGAGAGAAAAGCTCTTGCAGATAGGAAAACTCAACGAGTGGATTGAGATTTCGTGGGTGCGTGGTGTGAAGGCCGGTGGACCGAACCTGTAGTTACTCATTCGGGTGTGAGCGACTGAGACCAAGAGAGTGAGAAGATAACTTGAAGCTTCATATTTTGGTCACTGATGTGGCCACATAGTTGAATTAGTTGACACATTAGCATGCAAGATTAGCAAGGGTTTGGCTAGGGGAGACGCGCATAGTCTCTTAAGCTATAGCTCCAATGTGCACAGAGAGATGACAACTGACAAGCTTAAAACATAAGTACATATCGCGGAGTTCGATGAGTGATACACACAGTATGGTAAGTATGCCTTAAATCATACCCTAGCTAGAAACTAGTCTAGAGCGGCTGGTTTGGCCTGCAGCAAGGTTGAAGAAGGCATGGCGCCACGCTCGTTGCTTTGTAATGCTGCCCCCTTCTACCTGCACTGAGACTGTGAGAGGAAAAACTACGAGTCGAGGAGTTTGCACCACAAAGGCAGACCAAACGAAGAAATGTGTGATTAGCAACTGAGAATGAACAACAAGAATGGGAGACCCCTCTAAGATTTTGCTCTACCTGAGCTCTGTAGAGCTTGTTACTTAGCTTACCAGCCAATCAGAAAAATGACCTATTGAATGGCACGAAGGGTTTTCTCGGTGAGCCTTGCCAGGCACCTGACGACCCCAAACCTGAGCGTCATCCGTTTTTCCTGAAAACTGGACCACATCTACATACCCATGCTGCAAACGCAGTCGTGCGGTCAGAACTTGGGGTCATTTTAGCCTAGACGCTACCCGGGTAGCGTCTAGGCTAAAATGACCCCCGTCACAACAGTGCGCGAATAACTTGAAACTCGGACCCTACGCAGAACATGAAGCTGCAAATGCAACCGTGCAGTCAGATCTAGAACAGGCCGGGTGCAGGCACCATCCACGGTGCCAGTGACTGCTGAGGAGGCGTGCCGATGGAGCTGAGCACGTCATCCGTCTGAGGGAAGAGGCTCCAACAAAGTACGTGCAGACCTCAATGTGCGTCGGCTCCACCGGACGACACTCTTGCAGCATCGTGTCTCGCCGTCAGTCATCTGCAAGTCGATGTACAAAAACCGGAAGGACACAACAGAGCAGAATGAGAGATGCGCCAAAACCAACAAAAATCACCGTTTTGCCCGTAATTCAGTGTAAAGGCATCCAAAGGTAGAACCATCGATGGAGAGTCATACAAAGATAGAACTGTTTGAACATACGGATGCAGCATCCCAAGGCAGACGCAAGAATTGTCCACATGCATGGATCCGGCAGCGACCGGTGGGCACACAATGCAAATCATTCAAATGGGGCCCAAGGCTCGTCCACTAGGAAAACTCTAGAGGCTGTAAGACAAGTGCAGAGTGCCCCTGCAAGTCTCCGGGACGCCGTGGCAACTGCCTTGCAACTTCTCATGGGTGACTCATCAGCCGATGGTGCTCTGGATCCAGCTGGGTCAGTCGAAACGATCTGGATGTGCATGGATACAGCCGAGTGCCGGCTCATATCACAAGACTCCTCCATGACCCGATTGCTGTTTTATATGTCATAGACATGTAGTGACCTCTGGCTTGGTTGCACACTCACCAACCTGCTACAGGTGACTGATCATGGAGAAATCCTGCCCTTTGCCCCATTGTGGGGGAGATGCTACTAGGCTGCAACGATACTTTGTGACGAAACTACCCCAGAATAATCGGATTAGAGGCATTGGCATCAATTGTGGATTTCCTCCATCTGCCACATGATCAAAAATGAATTCATGCTTAACTGTGAGTAGTCCTTACTTTGTTTGAGAACTTGATGTTGTTTCCAGGACGTAGCTGGATTCACTCCTCACACAAGATGCTGCCAATTTTCTGTCTGGTAGCTGGTTGAATGTTTGCCAAGGAGGTTCAAATCTCGCTACTGACAAGGGTTTTTAGCGATTGCGAGTCTGCTGCTCGCTTGCTCTTCTCCGTGTTGGTCGACATCAGTCACTTTGTTTTGATGTTCATTGTTTTTCGTTGCAAGCACACACGTATGTGAATACACCTCCATTGACGCTCTATCCTTGTCGCTTCTCTGACTATGGTTCTCCGTCTCTCTCCCTGGTCTTCACCTAGTGGTATCAGAGCCTAAGGGGAAAGCAATGCAAGCTAAAGGAGGTAGTGTTTTGTGGCATTGCCTCAAGATCTCAACTGTGGTGGTGGCCACCACTGCTCTTTCCGCTTCCGTGTTAGGATTCAGATTAGCCTTTCAGAGGTCAAATTGATTCAATAATGAAATACATCATTGGAAGAAGTGATGAAAAAGTCCATTAACTCCATAAGTTCCATACTACATCTCAAACATATGGTCGTGAATCTTGAGCAAGGGATTACCCATACTCCACAGTTTAAGAGCCCATCTCCAGGCTGCAAACGCCTAGCTGATGATCAGAGGTTTCAACAGTACCTCACTTGTCCAAAATAGTGGATGAACAAAGATACATTAAACTAAACTAGGTACACACCTATTCATGTTGGTTGGTCCTAGAAAAAACAAGGAAATACAATTCTGTTTGCTGTTTTGTGTCTAAAGTTTTCCGTCATACATCATGTACACATTGTTCGATGGCGATACCGATCAATCAAGTCATGGATGGTGGATGCTGAGCTCTTGATATGTGATTGGCGGGCGAAAACAACCAGATCTATAGAGATGCTTTAGCCGCCGTCGATCCATTGACCAATTTTTTGAGCGATCCACTTGGTTGTCTTATCTCCATGTTGGATGGTCAAGATTGTTCCGGCTGCCCACAATGGTCCACCTGCCTTTGGATATGTTTTTGTAAATTCCCACCTCATGCAAGCAACGAGACTGCTGATCCTGTTGACACACTAATGGAGGTGACGCTAAATGCAAGACCCGTAACGGTTGCATCTACTGCTAAGGTAACGGCATGGGCTACAATAGGTACCTGCATGGCGACATCAACTGCAGCTTTTGTAACAAGTTCTAATGAAATAGCTGCAGTGGTATAGGATTCAATTGTGCTCACAGCTATTGTACTAGGCAGTGAATGTCCAGCAGGTGCATTGGCTGGGGAGGTGGAAGCAAGGGCATCGCTGGAATCCAGTGCTGACCAAAAAACATAGGGCATGTCAAAGGGTGGAGCTGATGTAGGTGACACAGCACAAGAAAAACCGGATGGTGCAAAATCTGCATGGGCATGAAAAGGATGAGAGGTAGTAATGTTGCGCAACGTGGTTGTGATTGCTTCATCGGCAGCTGCACGCTGACACTACCGGTAAGTCCTTAGGGTGATGGTGGGGGTAAGGTGAAGCAAAACTCATAACATGTTGAGAGAATGTTACAAAAAAGTCATGACCTTGGATGTGCACACCTGCTGCACAAAAGTAAAGAACATCGAAACAAATGAAATTGCTTGGATGTCCACGATGTAATTGAGATCTTATGACTGCATGAGCGTGCGGGCAACTAGGCCAAAACCAGGATCATTGTAGCGGAATCATAGGCCAACTAGGCCAAAACCGCGGTGCTTGAGGGTCTCTGACGCTCAAGCCATCCCGTCCAAGCGCCCACAGGCAAGGGACCCTCGCTCGATCCACGTGGCGCCAGCTACGGGCTCCAGTTAGCAGTTACAAATGAAGCAGAAAATTGAATGGGGAGTTGTCCACTCTCCACCGATGGGTAAGAGGAATCTCCGTCAATTCATCTCCCTCTTTCCACCACAAAAAAATCACCCTTTCAATTGTGCCCCTTAACAAGGAGGGACTTGTTTTGACATGGGATTTGAAGGCGGGGATGGGAGCTGCGAGGGGGGGAGAGGGGTGGAAGGAGGGATGTTGAGGCGACGTTTGACAATAGAATTACCAACTTCCAGGGGTTGGCAGGCAGGACGGGGGCTGCAAGGGAGTGGGAGGAGGATGCGGGGAGGGGGGGGGGGAGGCGGTGTTTGACGAAAAATACAGCCAGTTGAGAGATTTTGACTCACACTACCATCGTCCAAATCATTGTACTCCCCACCCCCCTCAAGGCGATCGTGACCCTCCATTGCGGGGGCAAAAATTTACCACCTACATGCTTATCTACGCCATGCTCAAGTAACGACATGCGTTATTTCTTGACCATGGCAAGAACGCATGTGTTGAGGGAACTACATGTTCCCGCATAGTGACGGATGGGGCTTAGTCTTCTACAAAAGGGACGGATGGAGTATTTTGTGCCAATGTGGGGGAGAATGATGATCACACATGTCAAAACAGGGGGGATTGGTGTTTAAACCCTTGAAAGAAGGGTGAACGAATCCACCGGATATCAGTTTGAGAATAATGCTCGCAAGAAGCAAAATTGACATGAAAACGTCTATAGCATTCTAGCATCGGGAGCCGGAGATCTGCTCGCTTGAGTTTGAGTGAGAAAATGAGGTGAGAAGATGCATGGAAGCTTCTTAGTGACATAGCCGCTGACTACGTGTCAGTGCCTGGTCAGACGGTGTCGACAGTCACAAGCCGTACACGCAACGGCAAGGGTCTGGCTAGGAGACATAAGAAAAAGTGCCAGACTGCTTCAATAGCATTTGCAGAGAGAAATGAAAAATAACAGGTCCAAAGCATAAACATCTGCTGCGGCACACGGCAGTGCAAGGTATGTCCTAACACCGGTCCAAAACCACTATTTTGGCCATAACTCTACGCACACAGGTCAGAACGCTACACCGTCCAAACCTAGACGCGCAAAATCACAAGCCAAACGCTACAACTGGTCACATGCATGCATTTGGCATCAAACGGTGGACACACAATGCAAAAACATGCAAATTGGGCCCATGACCAGTCCACCAATAAACTCCTACGTGCTGTAGAAAATCTGTAGGAGGTCCCAGGCTGCGTCTTGAGCTCTGGGACAATAGTCTGTCGGCTCCAAGCTGGTAGTCCACCACCAGACGACGTACCACTACTAGCTGGGTCTGTATCAGGGATGTGCATGGGCATGGACATGGCGGAGTGGTCACAGTAAACTCCACAGGTCGTCAGGAACATCACAAATCACAACACTCCCCCATGACCGGATGGTACGCATGTCCATACACGTGCAACACTAAAACCAGTACAACAACAAATGCAGAAACAGTGGTGACACAGACATAGACGCACATCGCACTCAACCAATCCCAGGCAAGGGTCGATTTCCAACAGAACGAATGACTGCCAGAAACTTCCCACATGCTACTGCCTTCATCAAGAAGTCAGAACGCTGCATGTCAATGTCAGCCCATATGACAGAGATCACGTTTCGCTCCACAAGATCACGCACAAAGTGATACTCAACCGCAATGTGCTTTGTGCTAGCATGAAAGACACTAGAGCTCTCTGCGATGAAAAGAGCACTCTAGTTATCGCTTTGAAGCACAATGGTAGGTACTGACCGACCCGGATCAAAAACAAGCGCTGCAACCATACTACCTCAGCAGCCCCTACAGACAGAGCAACATACTTTGCCTCCAATGAGCTACGTGCAATGCAACCCTGCTTCCTGCTATGCTAGGACACAGCGGTACCACCGTGCAGGAAAAAACAGCAGGTGCGACTGCGTCCATCTGGACTCTAGGCCCAGTCGCTGTCGCTGTAGCCGTCAAGAACCACCAAAAACTACCGGCAAAAGGAGAGTCTGAGGTACGGTGTGGAGACCAGGTACTGCACCATTTGCATAGCTGCATGAAGGACTCTTAACACGTGTAGCGTGCAAAGGCTGTGTAAGGCGTTCGAGGACGAAGGCGATATTGGGACGTGTGGTAGTCGCCAGGTACATCAGAGATCTGATGAGGCGGAGGTACACGGTCACATCCACTGTCTCCCCCAGCTGTGTGGGATCGTCCACCTTTAGGGCATCATTCCTGTCAGGTGTGAGAGGTGTGGAAGCCATGGGCACTGCGTCAAGGAGGTCAATGAAGCACTCTCCCACAACACGTGCGTATCGGGCCTAATGCAACAGAAGTGTCCGGCGTCTTCGGTCTCACATGATCTCCATGCCAAGAAACACCGCTGCAGGACCACGATCCTTCTTCGTAAAGGTAGTCAAGAGGGCCGCCTTGGCCTCCTTCACTGCCTCCATGGAAGGAGACACAAGCTAAAGGTCGTCCACATAAACCTGGATGGCGGTGAACCGCTAAGGCGTCAGTCGGAAAAAGAGAGAGGGATCTGCCTCACTCTGTACATATCCCGCACGAGTTAGAGAATCAGTGATCTCCTAGTTCCAACACTGAGGTGACTGCTTGAGGCCATACAAGCACTTGCGCAAGCACCAAACCTTGTCCCCATCCTCAAAGCTCGGTGGCTGAGCCACGTAAATCTCCTCATCCAGATAGCCATGGAGGACCGCATTGTTCACGTCCATCTGGTATAGTTCTCATTCATGTCGAGCCACTACACCGAATAGATCACAAGCTGAGGTCATGCAGCCGATAGGGGCAAAGGTGTTAGTGTAATTGATGCCCTCAATCGGAGAGTACCCCTTGATGACAAAGCAAGCCTTGTGGAATTCAAGTGAGCCGTCCGGCTTCACTTTCTCGCAAAAGACCCACTTGACCTGAAAAGCCTTCCTCGTAGGTGGAAGGTCAACAAGCTCGTAGACCCTGTGCTCTCGGATGACGTGAAGCTTGCAGCACACCAAGTGTTTGCATCCTCTGATAAGAGAGTTTCCTTCATTGTGCCTGGATTAGGTGCCATAGAGGGAGAGCTCTGAGTGTCAAGTACACACGCCTCAGTGTTGGGCCTGATGACAACAAGGTCAGCTGCTGCATCACAAGCGATATGAAACTCGCGAGTGACGAGATTGTGCCCTACAGGGCATGCTCGATGTACCTTTGTGTGAGGAGTATGGACACTCAGGCCTAGGGCTTTTGTGTCGGGATCACCACTCACGATGCTCTGAGTGGAGTGTCTGAGTGCGGGACTTGACACTTGCTGGAATCCAAAGACCGATGGTCAAAGATGACCGTCGGACTCATGCGAGTAACTTGGGCTGAAGGGACTAACCTCAGGCTCAGAGACGGGCACGACCACAGTTCGTGGGGGTTGCGGCAAAGGAGCGGGTGATGCAGTGTGAGGAGATGCGTGTGTGGGAGACATTGGATTAGGTGTAATAGTAGGAGTAGGAGTCAAGGCAAGATCACGTACAGAGGTAGAAAAACTGGTGGACACTGGTACAAAATCATGGGTACCTGTGGGGTGCGAGGGAACAGGGGTAGAAGTTGGCTGTGCTAGAGAGGTCTCTAGGCCAAGTGCGATGATAGCTAGGTCATCAAGAGCCAGAGACCAAGAAGTGGAGGGGGCTTGAACGGACACATCAACTGGGCAAGTGGTGCTCGCACGCCCAGACTCTCCCATCCGTCAAGAAGCCTCACACGTAGGAACATGCGTGACAGACAGGGACGTGATCGAGGTCAGATCACGATAGGTGAGAGACTCAAAGAAGAACGCGTCGCGGGACTCAATGATGCGATGACGGATGGGGTCCTAAAAACGCCAGGCCTTCGACTACGGAGATGCCCATGAAGGCACAAAAGCAACTCCGCGGTAAGACCTTTGAGCCCTACTAGTCCTCGGTGTACCACACAGAAGCTAGGGATCCCCAGATATGGGCGAGACGCAGGTCACCACATTGGCCAAACCACAGCTTGTACGGTATGACGTCGTCCGGAAGTGGACCGTGTGGGAGTCGGTTCCAGACCCATGTCATGTAGGCCAATCCTTCAAAGGTGAAGGCCTTCGTGAGACCGCATTCAGACCAAATAGCACGAACCGCATCCTCCATGGTGCGGTTCCAATGCTCATAGACATCGTTCCACTTAGGAGTAGTAGGAGCAGAGACCTGGTGTAAAACCCCCTACTCGGCAAAGAAACTATCCATCTGGCCAAGAAACTCGCCGCTGCGATCCGAGCGGAAGGTATGCAGCGTGTGGTGGGACTCACGCTCAGCCATCACTAGCCAGAGGCAAACTGCGAGAGCGGAGTCACTCTTCTGGTGCAGGTTGTAGACCCACAGCATGCAGGTGAAGCCATCAGTTAGGGTCAGGACGTATTGGCCTCGATCGGACAGAGAATCGACAGGAATGGACCGAGAAGGTCCGAATGGAATAACTCAAGAGGGCGAAGTGCATGAGAATGGGAGTCAGGGTAGGTGCAACAATGCATCTTACCCTGAGCGCAAAAGAGACATTCGATCTTGGGCGGCTTCTGGAAAGAAGTTGCATTGAGACCAAGTGCGGGCTGTGTCCGAATGAGCTTCGACACATTGTCGGAGCCCACATGACATAGGCAACGATGCAACAATTGGTGGTGCTCAGCAGACAAAATGTCAATGACAAAAACACGAGCAGGATGAGAGGTTGAACAAGAGGGAGAGGAGATCCAAGAGACACGATAGAGATCATCTATAACAGAGGCACAAAAAAGAACAGCACGAGTATCAATAGTAGTCACACTCGCGGAGTCTATAGTGTGTTCTAGAGAGAGTCCCATCTGTGTGCAGGCACGTGAAGAAAGGAAAATGAGCTCAAGGTCAGGCACAAAAAGCACTGCAAGAAGAGACAGGGGGCCAGATAGACCATTGAAGCACACAATCCCAATACCTTGGACCAGCAAGGAATGACCAGAGCCAGTGCGAACTGAAGAAACAGATGCAATGGGACCAAGAACAACTAAGTCACTACGACGACAGATCATGTGATGAGTGGAACCATAATCAATGATCCAAGTGCCACCGGGATCACGACTGGAGGACGTCACTATACAATGGGCAATGGAATACTTGGCCTCACATGGGCCTTGAGCAACAGGTGAGGAGGAACGACAAAGGGCACAGAGGTGTGACTCATGAATCTAATCGGTACTGTCAGGCCCATCGTCATCACATGCCTTGTGTGCCCTCCCACACGAGTCATCGCGAGTGATGAGAACAAAAAGCCAATCAATTTGTGAACCACTCAGCTGTGACAACACACTCGCACCTCCCTGAAAGCGAAGTGTCAGAAGGTGACTGAGCTCGGCGATGGTATGGTCACACATGTTTGGGCCGCCACTGCTCGCCAGTGAGGAAACATGAACTGCTGTAGTCGTGGTCGCCGTGCGACTGGAGGCTTTGCTACTCAACGCAACACGCTACGTGTGTGTATCCTGAAGACCACGGGTGATCCGCACCCAATGAAGCGGCTACTATCACTCGGTGTAGTGAAGAACGCCTCCACAGTTGAAGCAGTGGACAACGCGTCCATTGTTACCGCCCGATGACAGCTACTATTGCGATTGCTGCTGGTCCAAACCACGCCTTTTCTTATCCTTCTTCCCATGTGCCGGGGTTGCCACACCCTGTATCTGAGGCGGGCTAGCCGGGGTGGAAGGGGAAGAGGAGGGTGTGTAAGAGGATGGAGAAGTGGTCTGCAAGAGGGGAGACGGCGGTGATGCGATGACCGTTGCAGCAAGGGAACTCTCTTGATGGGCCACGGCTGCTTCGCAAGCAGAAGTCACCTTGAGGAAGGGCAGATGCGCCCAAGGATGAAGCTAAAGGGAGGTGGAGAAAGGCTTGAGCACATCATTGCTGTACCCTAAGAAGATGTCTACGTGCTCAAGACGAACTCCGATCACGAGCGTGCGAAGCGCCCAGAGCTGTATACCCCGTGAAGTCCCAAGGCGCGTGTAGATGCACAAGGCACACCGTCAGTAAGCCGCTGTAGACACCGCAAGTCCCTGACTTGAGGAGTGGAAAGCACGAATGTGAGCAGCGCGGGTGGCGTGCATCTCTACAGCATGTAGAGACAGTGCCAGGTCCTAGCCCAAACGCGGATCAGCACCCACGCTTGTGCCGAACTCTCCAAGGAAGGGGCAAAAGTCCACAACAGTCTCGTGGAGATTGGCGTAAAGTAGTCCACACATTGCACGAGCCGCTGTCAATACCTAAGTGTGGTCGGTAACCTGGTACAGACTGTGATAGTAGGGCCATACCCCCTATGATGTGGCCCAGACCTGGTAGAGAGTCTCCTGGCAGTCAAAGCCGTCCTCAGTGACATAGCACATGGGTGGTGTCTTGAAGTCCTTGGGTTGCCGCTCCGTGGGGAGAGCAACCACAGGCTGGGAGAAATGAGGGATGGGAAAAGTACCGGGGCAAGGAAAGTCACCAAGGGAGGGATCAATCGAGGGTCAGACCTCCAGAAATAGAGTGCAGGGATACGTCTAAAGTTGGCAGAGACGCTCATGAAGCACCGAATCTCCCTCTCATGGGTGTCATCATCCATCTTTGGCATGCTATTGGTTTTTTCTCTCACATCTCTCACTTGTACTATGTTGTGTCCTCTTGGCTTGTGTACATTGGCGTGCAGATGACTGACGGTGAGACGCGAGGCTGATGGAGTCTCGCCCGTTGGAGCCGACGCAAGTTGAGGCCTACACGTAGTTTGCTGGAGCCTCCTCCCTCCTTCGTGTTCAGCTACATCGGCATACCTCCTCTATAGTTGTGCCGCCGACAGGCATTGACACTGCCTTTGCTGTCCGTGCATTTCCAACACCGGGTTTGACTGCGTTGCTTCATTCACCATGCTATGTCATGCCTAAGGTCCAAGTTTCATGATTTTTTGACATTGTTGGTACAGGGGGTTAGCGTAGACGTTGCCTGGGTTTAGGCAGCCATAACTCCTCACTTCTAATTTTCTAGCTGATTTTGACCACATGACTGCATTTGCAGCGTGTGTATTATGGTATGATCCAATTATCAGGCAAAACGGTCAACGCACGGATTTTGGACTGTCGGTCGTCTTGCGGGGCTCACGGAGAAAACCCTGCATGCCAGAAAACAGGTTTGTTTTCTGATTTGCTAGTTAGCCGAGTAACAAGCTCTACGGAGTTGGGGGGGAGCTAGAACCGGGAGGGGTCTCCCATTGTTGCTCATTCTTGATCACTAATCAGTCACTTCTAATTTTCAGCTGTTTTCAGGCGCTAACACTGGCACGCGTGTTTCTGAGTAACAAATCCAGAGCACTTAGACTTAGACTCTCGAGCGGCAGGCAAAGGGGGCAGCAGACTAAGCAATGAGCATGTAAGCTCGCACGTTGCATCAACAACGCCACTACCCCAACTTGCACTCAAGCGTAGTTTCAAGCTTGGTATCAGAGCCAGAGCATAGCAGCAGCAGCAGACGACTCCCGTACAGGTGCGTGACTACGTCGGCGGACCCCCATACGCGCCAGTACGAGGAAAATGATGCCGGATTTTTTTCCGGCAGCATTGACTCGCCTGGTGGTGGCGTCATGTTTTTTCCTATGGCCACTGGGCGAGGGGAAATGATGCTGAATTTTTGGGCACCATTGACCCCCAAGCATGACGCGAGGAGGTGAGCGGCAAGCCGCGTCAGACACCTGCTGGCGACGACGCACGTGGCAACGTCATCCACGTGAAGTGACTAGCCGCAGCAGGAAGTAGCAATAACTACATGAAATTGCAGTAGCAGCATGTAGCTCTAGCTAGCAGTGGCATCAGTAGCCAGTAGTCGCTGTGTGTAGGAGTAACAGTTGGCAGTATCAGCAGCTCGCAGTAGCAACAACCCACAGAAGCAACCAACAATAGGATGCAGGAGCAGCAACTCGCACAAATAGGAGTGGTAGCCTGCATCAGCAGGAGCAACAATAGTAGCAAGAAGCAACAACAGCGAGCAGTAAGAGCAACCAACAACAGGAGCAGCAACTGCAAGTAGCAAGTAGTAGTATCCGGCAACAGCCAGCATCAGGAGCTGCAACAGCTGCCAGTAGCAACAACGGCTATAGCTGCTCATAGCTCGGTGCTCAGAGCAAGCAGCGAGTTGTAAGCAACGAGCTTGCTGCTCGCAGCAAGCAGCGAGCTGGAAGCAATGAGCAGCGAGCTCGCTACTCACAGCTTGCTGCTCACGGCGAGCAGCAAGGTCGCTGTGACGAGCAAAAGCGAGAAAACAAAGGGAGTAAACTAAAAAAATCCTCGTCCCATAGCACGCAACAATATTTGTAGCAACAGCAACTGCTGCCGCAACAACACCTGCAACAACAGCAGGAGGAGGAGCAGCTGTAGCAACAACAACGACAGTAGCCACTATTGCCTCGACAAGTACAATAGCAGTAGCAGCAACAATAACAGCCTCAATAGTAGCAACAACACCTATTGTTGCAATAGCAGCCACAGTAGTAGTAGCAACAGCAATAGCAGTAGTTAGAGCAGCAACAGTAGCCACTACTGCCATTACAACAAGAGTAGTAGCAACAACAACAGCAGCAGCAATAGCAGCAGCGGTTGCAACAGCATACCAGCAGTAGCAACAGCAACAACTACTGATGTCAACCTTCCTCAGTCGACATCACTACCGACGTCACTGCTATCGTCCCTGCTGATGTCACAAAAAAACCTTTTCTATAGTAGAAACCCTATAGATAACATAGTAGTCACTGCTAACGTCAGCCATCCTAGACTGACGTCACTACTGAGGTCACAACTGACATTAGCAGTACAAAAAGAAAGGGTACAAGGAGGGAAACATGGTAGAGAACAAAGAGGGGTCCTCCTCTATTGGAGAACCCGCCTTCCTGCAATAGCTATAGCAGTTGTATTAATAGCAATAACAATAGCTAGAGCCAGTGCAAGAGCAACAGGAAGAGTAGCAGCAGAATCAGCAACAGTAGCAGTAGCGACAGCTACAATAATAGTAATAGTAGCACTAACAACATCAGCAGTCGTAGCAACAGTAGCAACAACAATAGCAATAGTAGTAGCAGCAACAACAGTAGCAGCAATAATAGTAGCAAGAGCAATAGCAACAGCAGTACCCTACAGGCTCTGTCGTCAGCCATGCTGGCTTGACACATCAGCTCATCGCCTTCCACTAGCAACTCTCAACGCTGACATAGTAGCTAGCAACACTACAACTATCGACACCACCGCCGCAATAGCAGTTGCAGCAGCAGCATCAGTAGCCACCGTTGCAGAAGGAGCAGTAGTCACTATAGTTGCTGTAGTAACGTCAATAAGCACCGTTTGTTCCACCTGGGTACGCGAGCCCTATGGTCTCCAATGCCACGCAATACCTGGCGTAGCAACATACCCAACGCCAACAACAAACAGTGACGTTAGTACGAGGCCCCATTCTGGGTGCCGGCCGTAGGTCAAAGGACTTCAAAACCCCACCGCCGCCGCTTCAGGCTAGCGACCAGTTCTGGAGCTCGGAGCTCAGCTTCCAGATTTGGGCACAAGGCGAGAACTTGTGGCCTGACTATGTCCTGCCCTTTGACTCCACCCGGGTCTAAGACGTCGACCGCGTTGTACGTGTCCTCGTCCCTGTGGCCCCTCCAGCCACACGCCTCACCCTTGTGCCCTTCCTCAGCGACCTCACCACGGGCGCACTCCCTGACCCAGCAGCAACCTGGCACATACTCACGCGCTCTCATGGCCTGCCCAATGAAGCTAAGACCAACTGCTTGCCCCAAGAGTTCAGCTCCCTCCAAATGGGGGAGACCGAGACGGTCACCTCCTATTGGTAACGCGTAGAGGACATCCTGTGTCGCCTCGCAGACACCGCGGCACCCCCCTCTACACGCTCCTGACCCTCAAGCGTGGCGCCACCAACCCCTTCTTCAACGTCTTTGTCCACTACTCCCAGGACGTCCTCGCCGCGATGGCTGCCCAGGGCACCCTCATGCCCTGGGCGTATGAGCTTGTCCTCTGCATCAAGGAAGCTTGTCAGGAGTCACACATCCATTGCACAGAGTCCCTTGCCTCTCCAGTCGTTGCATCCGTAGCTGATACCACCCCAGAAGCAGCAGCGTCTTTCGGCGCCTCCTTGGCTGGTAAGAAGAAGCAAAGCAAGAAGGAGAAGGGTCCTCAGTTGCAGACTTGCGGATCTGGCAATGCCAACCTTTTCTGCCACAGCTGTGGGTAGTCAAGATACGGGTGGTACACATGTCCGCTCCCGACCGATGAGGCTCGTGTCATTGCCTCCATGCGTTGCTAGCGCGAGCGCTGCCTTGCCACCGCTACCGTGACCATTGTTGCTCCTGCTGTATGTGCGCCGCTCACGACGGCCCCACCGCAGCCTCCTCCACGGCTGTCCGCACCCGCTCCTCCATCCTTGGCGCCTTTCTTCCCCCTCTCAGACTCTGGCATTGTCACACCGTAGTTGGTCTACTTCGTCAGACCCTCTGCCCGTGAGCGCCAGCTGGAGTAGTTCATCGCACTTTAGCTCGACCTTCCTCGCCTTGCTCCCCAAGGAAGTGCAAGTTGTGTAGTCGCTAGTTCCTCCCCACCCTACATGACAGAGTCGGTGCTACGATTGTGTTTTGTATCTACGTCCGTTCCCTCCTTTATCGTGCCTTGCCCTCTTGCTTCTCTTTGTGACAACGTCTCCTGGCTAGATGACTAGCACTCCTAGTTTGCACCTCTGTCCACTTCATCAGCGTCGCTTGCCCATTGCCATGTAACAGTTAGAAACTTGGCCACACCGGTTTAGGATCCGTAAGAGACTTGGATCATCAACTCTGGGGCCACGCATCACATGACAGCCTCGCGCGAGGCTTTCAGTGTTCTTGGTCCCGTCACCGATGTCACGAGGGTTCAGACGGGTTCTAATGAGGTGTTACCCGTTCGTGGTGTCGGCATCATTCGTTTCCGTGGTCTAGCTAGTGATGTCTTCTTGACTGATGTTGTCTTCATCCCTTGCCTTGATCTTAGCCTCCTGTCTGTCACCGTCCTTGATCGCATGAGCATGGATGTTTTGCATTAACATGGTGTGGTAACTGTGTCGTTGCGTCCGTCCGGTCGTATTGTTTTGCATGCCAGCACCTGTGGCAACCTGTGGCACGTCCCATGCATGTCCGCCTCTACCTCTGTCCCCTCCTTGTTGGCCGATACTGGCCACGTGTTTGTTATCAGTACTGAGTCTCCGAGCACACGCGTCTCTTGCATTACCGCTTCTGTCACGTCCACTTTGCTACTGTTGATAGCATGCTTTGCATGCAGCCGACAAAGGGCCTCGACCCAGCCGTGTCCTATCAAGAACGTGTAGACCTACGTTTAGTGCAAGTCTAAGGCTGCGTCGCCATCGTGTGGCTACCTCCCCCACACCAAGGTGGCAAGCTCAAGCCTCGCGGTCGTCTGTGAACCTTCCTTGGCATCTCGCGTCAGTTAAAGGCATGACGCTTTGAGGACACCACCCAACAGTGCATGATTAAGTCTCGCAATACCCTCTTCTTTGAGGACCTGTTTCCCCGCGACCATGTTTCCTCCGGTGCGTCGATGTTCCTATCGTCGTGTGGGGGAGGGATGGGTCCGTCCTCTGTCTAGCCGCATCCGGGCGTTCCATCGTCTGCACCCGCAGGTCCGTCTTCGCTGGCTGCCCCATCTCTGACCGACAGCCTCTCAGAGCCAGCTACCCTGTCCATTTCTGCTAGCCCCTCAGGGCCAGCTACCCCATCTATGTTCGATAGCCCCTCAGGGCTGGCTCCCTCATTCATGCCCGCTAGCCCCTCAGGGCCTGCTGCCCCGTCCGTATCTGCTAGCCCCTCAGGCTGGCTACCCCATCTGTGTCCGCCAGCCCCTTAGGGTCGGCTGTCCTGTTTGTGTCTTACAACCCCTGAGGGCAGGCTGTCCTATTTGTGTCCAACAGCTCCTCAAGGCCGGCTACCCCGTCCATGTCCGCCAGCCCCTCAGGCCGTCTGCCTCATTCGCGCACGACAGTCCCTTAGGGCCGGCCGTCTCGGCTGTATCTTCCAGCCCCTCATGGCTGGCTTCCCCGTCCGTGTCAACAAGCCCCTCAGGGCCGGCCGCCCCGTCCGTACCTGCTAGCCCCTTAGGGCCGGCTGCCCTGTCCGTATCCGCAAGCCCCACACGGCCGGCTGCCCTGTCCGTATCGGCAAGCTACACACGTGGTCCGGACGGGAGCCTCAGACCCAGGCCGATACTGAGTACTCAGGCCGCCTCCTCACGTCCTCTCACTCCACGATCCCTTGTCATCCCACGAGATTCCTCACCTCATATCAGATCCACTCCCACGGTCGTGAGTGGAGACCCCAGAACCAAGGCACTCGGTTTGGCCACACTGTTTGTCATCGCCGAGCTTCATCCAGGGTCAGCTTTGGGCTATGTCTTGCTCCATCAGGAGCACCGGTATACCGTTGCGGCCACACTCATGCGGATACCATCAGGGGCGCGGGATGCGCACACCCTAAGTGTCCACCCCACGGAGCGGCCATAGGACCCAGCTACCCTACGTGAGACTCGGACGTCTCCTCAGGCTGCTCACTTGGAGGCTCCATGCGCCGAAGAGTCTTCTGCCATTCGGTAACATCATGTCTATGAGCTCGTTGACCTCCTCCCGGGTCGTAAGGCCATCGGCACCAAGCGGGTTCTCCAACGAAAAAGAACCAAGACGGGTCCTTGGATAACTACTAGTCCCGTCTCACAGCCAAGGGGTTTGCTCGGGTCCCTGAGATCGACTGTGACTAGATCTTTGCCCTGGTCGGTCGGTTCTCCAACACCCGGGCGTTGTTCAGCCTGGTTGCCTAGCACGGGATGGAACTGCATCAGATGGATGTGAGCAACGCCTTCCTCCATGGCTCACTCGAGGGCGAGGAGCTCTACATGGTGCAACATCCAGGCTTCAACAATGGCTCTAGCAAGGTTTGGAAGCTGCAGAAGGCCCTCTATGGCCTGAAGTGGTCACCACATAGTTGGAACCAAGAAATCAGCCGTACGCTTCTTAGCGGCGGCTTCTTTTCTAGCTCTGCTGACCCCGCGATGTTTATCAATCTACAAGGCTAGACTCTCATCGATGACTTGCTCATCGCATCATCGGATGCTACTACCATCCAACGGGTCAAGGACATGCTGCACGCTGCCTACTAGATGATGGACCTCGGGCCAACACGAGTCTCTCTGGGCATGGACCTTAAGCATGATCCCTCTACGTCCAGATCCTGCTCGCGTGCTTCGCTGAGGATCTGCCCATCGTGCCAAGAGCATCCTCACCCATGTCGCTCGGTTGTCAGGTGATGCTCAAGGGTTCTGATCCACCAGTGGTGGGGGAGCCATTTGACGTGACCACATACTTGTGCGTCATCAGGTCACTGATATTCCTGGCGACGACGACTCGTCCATACATTGCGTTTGGCGTCAACCTTTTTCACACAGTTCTCTCAGGAAATGCGTCACCTCCATTTTGAGGCTGCGATCCGAGTGTTGCGCTACGTTTTTTCTATCCCACAGCGAGGCCTCATGTTCCGTTGATAGCCGTCCGTTGTGTGGATGGGATACACCGACAGTGACTGGACCGGAAATCTGGTAAGAGTGGCATTGGTTAATTCTTCCTTTTTGGCGGAATGGCTGTGTCCTGGCGTAGTGGCAAGGAAGGCTGCAATGCGTGCAAAACTGCTGATGCTGAGTACGTGGCCCTTGGTTTAGGTGCCTATGAGAGCGTGTGGCTGCTCCGCCTGTTGTCCCACTTGCGTCAGTAAGTCTCTTACATCACGTTGCACTGTGACAGTGAGAGTGCCATGGCCATTGCTGACAAAGACGGCGTGCACCACACTCGCAAAAAGCACATCAATGTCGAGAATCACTATGTGCGTTCGTTGTTGCATAGCGGCAGCATCAATATTGTGTGGATTGAGACAGAACTGTAGTTGGCTGCTTTCTTAACCAAGGCACTGAAGCGTGACTCATTCAAGAAGGCTCTGAGTGTAGTTGGTGTGCGTCTGTGAGGCTCTCTCTCGCCTTGTGCTCTTGGTCTTTGTGCTCCCTGCCTGTCCATGTGCACTGCGTCTGTGTGTCATGTGGGAGTGTTTTTTTCCTCACATCTCTCACTTGTACTCGGTTGTGTCCTCCCGGCTTGTGTACATCAGCGTGCAGATAACGGAGGATGAGACGTGACGCTGATGGAGTGTCGCCCGGTGGAGCCGATGCACGTGAGGCCTACACGCAGTTTGCTGGAGACTCTTTCCTCCTTCGTGCACAGGTACATCGGTAGACCTCCTCGGCATTCGTGCTGCCGACAGGTACTGACATTGCCTTTGCTGTCTATGCATGTTCCGCACCGCGTTCGACTACGTTGCTGTGTTCACTATGCTATGTCATGCCAAGGGTCCAAGTTTCATGATTTTTTGACTTTGTCGGTACCGAGGGTTAGCGTAAACGCTGCCTGGATTTAGGCAACCATAACTCCTCAGTGCTATTTTTCTAGCTGATTCGGACCGCACGATTGCGTTCGTAGCATGCATATCATAGTATAGTCCAGTTTTCAGGCAAAACAGACGACGCTCGGGTTTTGGGCTGTCGATCGTCAAGCAGGGCTCACCGAGAAAATCCTTCCTGTCAGAAAATATGCTTTTTTTTCTAATTGGCTGGTTAGCTGAGTAACAAGCTCTTCAGAGCTGGGGGGGAGCTAGAACTGGTAGGGGTCTCCCATTGCTGCTCATTCTTGATCACTAATCAGTCACTTCTTGTTTTTAGCTACTTTCTGGCGCTAACACTAGCGCGCGCGTTTTTGAGTGACAAATCCAGAGCACTCAGAAATAGACTGTAGAGTGGCAGGCTGAGGGGGCAGCTAACTAAGCAACGAGCGTGGAAGCCCGCACGTTGCATCAATAAGGCCACTGCCCTAACCTATGCTCTAGCGTAGTTTCAAGCTCATGTCAGTGTCCTCATCCAAAGGATCAAAAGATGGCGGGTCCTGTCCTGCAGCTCTCCTCGGTGTAAACACTCGCTGCTCTGCAAAAGGTATGGCACCGCCGACTCCCCCGGATGCTTGCTGTGGGGCCGTGGACTGACCACAAATAAGATCAGTGAGCGCACGGATGGCGTCAATCTGATGCTGTTGCTGACGACATATATCATCCTTTTGAATGTGCAGATACGCAATGGCCTGCGAGCGTGGCTTCATGACCCCCGAGAAGGAGGAGGAGGGATTTGCTGGTCCTTAGCCCTTGTCATCGGTCGGAGCCATTTCAGCGTTCACTGTGGACCGGGACGTCCAACTGGTCGCATTTCACAACCGTAAGCAATTCTCGAGGAGTTGAAACGTCAAGGAAAAATGACGTTCTTTACCTTGAAATTGCTGACGTTAGCAAAGCCAATGGTGACGTCAACATTTTTCATGCAAGCGAAGAAAAGCTTGTGTGTTTACGCTGGCGGATTTTATGCCTTTTTTTTTCTGAAGTCACGCAGACACCTTGGTGGGGGTGACCGCGTCACCCCCCCTTCCCTTGGCTGCCTTGTGCAGCCTTGCACAGGCCTGCGCAGGCCTGCGCAGGCCTGCGTTGGTCTACGCAGGCCTGTGCAGGCTTGCGTAGGTCTACGTAGGCATGCGCAGGTCTGCGCTTCCCTGTGCAACCCTACGTAGTGCTGCGTAGATTCTGTGCAACAGTGCTGTGTGACACTACTGTGTATTGCTGCGCAGCACCATTGCTGCTGTGGCCGCCGCCACTACTTGTACGCCAGTGCTGGTTCTGCCATTGCTGCTGTTATTGCCCGCGGTTGCTGCTATTGCTCACAGCCGCTACCGTGCGCTTCTGTGAGATGATTTAATCCCTTTTTTGTAGAGATGGGCAGTGTAGCAGTGCAGTGCCACGCCAACCGGTCGAATGAGCCACGTGGCTCTAGCGGGGTCACTTGGGACTGTGGGCGGTTGGACGGGATGGCTTGAGGGTGGGAGACCCTCAAGCACCGCGGTTTTGGCCTAATCGGCCAAAGATTCCGTTCAATCCGCTACATTGGTATCAGAGCTCCAAGGCTCGAATCCCACGTCGGGATTACCGGAGATGCCGAGGCGACTCTCACTCCTAGCGAGGGGGAGTGTAGCGTGGCTGTGCCACGCCGACTGGTCAAAGGAGCCACGTGGCTCGAGCGGGGTCACCTGAGACTGTGGGCGGTTGGACGGGATGGCTTGAGGGTCGGAGACCCTCAAGTACCGCGGTTTTGGCCAAGACGGCCAAGGATTCCGTCCAATCCGCTACAGGCAGCCAGACAAGGCTGCTGCTGCCACCCCGTGCTGATGGTGCTGCTCGGCGTGGCTGTCGGAGCTGGAAACTGTCGCAACTCACCCGGTATGGTGGTGGGAATTTTGTGGTGATGTCGCTGGTCCAAATGGCTGCAACGAGTTCCAGGATACGGCGGCGGCGATGACGCTCACTGTTGTTGCTAGTGTTGCGTATCTGCGTCGCACCTCCGCGAGAGAGGTCTCGCTGATTTGATACCATGAGAAGATGCGTGGAAGATTCCTAGCAACAAAGGGGCTCACTAGGCTTCAGTGCCTGGTCAGACGGTGACGACAATCACAAGTCGTACACGGAGCGGCAAGTGTCTGGGTAGGAGACACGAGACAAAGTGTCAAAATGCTTCAATATCATTTGCGCAGACAAGTCAGAACGCTACGCCGTTTGAACCTGGACGTGGAGAATCACAAGCCAAAGCTAGGACTGGTCACATGCATGCACCTGGCATCAAACGGTGGAAACACAATAGCTCTGGGACAGTAGTAACTCAGCTCCAAGCTGGTAGTCCACCACCAGACGACGCACTAGTACCACATGGGTCCGTATCAAGGTTCTGCACGGGCATGGACACGGCCGAGTGGTCACACTAAGTGTACAGGTCGACAAGAACATCACAAATCACATGAGGATGTCGGACGCTTGAGTCGTCGAAGTGATAGAAAGTACCTCTCGAGACATGCCATGACTTTTCTATTTAGAATGTTGTTTGGTGTGTACTCATTGCCTCGTATCCCATAATGGAACATGATTTGTTGTCATTTGTTCAAAGTAGCCGTAAAAAGTCACCTTTTTGGAATAAATTGCAAGTTATTGCGATAATATGCTATCTCTTCCCCTAAGGTCTGCCCCGACCCATGGGCACGTGCACACATGGGACAACATAAAATACTCACCTTAGACTTCATAAATGATAGTGAGACCTACATTGGTTTAAAGACTCAGGCGTATATTCTTGCATATGAAATGCACCACCTTGGTTCCTTCATTCTGATGGTCGTTTCACATCTCTTCACTCTTTAGTGCTCTTGACTAACATACAAATGCGGTTCGCAAAAAAAGCATTCCACTCAGGCATTCTTCTAGTCATTTGCAATAACGAATGTGTTGCACATGCACCAAAACCTTTGTACACATGTTTCTGTAAGAAATGAATGTTTTTGAAAATTTCTTAACCAACCCATTTTTTTAACCTTGAGAAGAGAATACCGTCTCTTTGTAGCCATAGTGCTAAAAAAGTGAGATGCTTTTTTCCTTTGAAATACATTAAAGATTTTTTACTCACCCCCTGAATAATGTTCATCATTAACTCCTTGTTCATCCTTTAGAGTCGATGGACCTATGTTGGGTCCATGTTATCTGTTTTCTAATGATTATTGATGGATGGTCAACATTCATTATGTTTAAAATCAAATTTGGAATAAACTTTAGAAAATTATGTCTACATGTCTCCACGAAAATTTTGAGGCTTTGCAACATCATGTCTGGTTCATTCATTATTTCTTTTTTTTATCCAAAACAAGAAAAATTGTGAACCTTTATTCCTCTGTATAATTGGCCTTTGAAAATTCCTAGTAAAAGTGAACATCATATGCTGAAGCTTTTGCGAATAATGTTGTGATGGATGAGGCATTCATATCTGTATTCTTATCTCCCTTAGATCGTGTATGGTGTGGTTGGGCTCAACCCCCGACCTGTTGCGTTTCTGAGATAAACCAGTCGCCTTGTGAGGTGTTTCGCAATTTTTTTTTGGAATCTTGTAGTGAGCGCCAATGACGTGGCAGTTAAGGGTCTGACAGATTTTTGGTTCGGCAGACTACAATTGTATCGTGCGTGTTTCAAGGATGTATACTGTCATGGAGGGTGTCCCACCAACCTCCTCCACGACAGTTTGTCGATACAAAATTTCAGGATCTGTAGCGAAACGAGGATTGAATCGATACATTCATCAACATGACGGAGTCGCGGAGAGTCGCATGGCGACCCTCCGTGAAGTCCTCCGATAAGTCGATGTTGTTTTGTGTGGCTTCCACCCGTCACGACCGACACTGCTAGTTTACCGATATACCCACATTTGGGGTATATGGCAGAGGAGGGCGTGACGACACGACGGGCCTCCGCACTGCACCGAGACTTCTCCAGCACCTACGATAGCGCCGGCGAGACACGTTGGATGCGTTCCGGTAGCCCTGTGGGCTTGTCGGGAGCTAGGAGAGTTTTCTCGGTGGGTTGAGACTCGTGCACCCTGTTGTGATGTTGTCAGTCATACACAGTTGTACAGTTGGTTGTGACCACTTGGCCGTGTCCATGCTCGTGCAGATCCTTGAGGCGGACCCAGCTGGAGACAGGGTTCCCTGAGGTGATGCTCCACCCGCTGGAGGCAGCCTGGCAGCCTACCCAGTGTACCAGAGGGCTCCCACAGCCCACGGACTACGTTTGGAGGTCTTAAGGATTTTCTCGGTGGACAGCCCTGCCAGGCTGATTTACATGTTTGTTTTATTACACTCTCTGGCTGTTCCCTGACGTAGGCGTGTGACCAGTCGTTATGTCTGTCTTTTCGTCGTGCATCCGTAGGATCAGACGTCGCTCCGTTTGGACGCTTGTGCGCAGGTTTATGGCCAAAACAGTGGTTTTGGGCCGGTTCAGGTTTGACAGGCACCGCCGTGTGCGCCACCCGCTGTGAGCCACGGCGGCTATTTATGTTGTGGACCTGTCATTTGTTACCTCTCTCTGCATTAACTTCAGTTGAAGCTTGAGATACAAGTGCACGTGTCTCTCCCTACCCTTGCTGTCCCTTGCATGACCTGTGTGTCAACCAGCCAGACCCGTGCTGTCAGGCTAGCAAGCAGATTGGCTAGGAAGCTTCCTGGAATCTTCTCCGTGAAGCCCTCCGATAAGTCGATGTTGTTTTGTGTGGCTTCCACCCGTCACGACTGACACTGCTAGTTTACCGATATACCCACATTTGGGGTATATGGGAGAGGAGGGCGTGACGACACGATGGGCCTCTGCAATGCACCGAGACTTCTCCAGCACCTACATTAGCGCCGGCGAGACACGTTGGATGCGTTCCGGTAGCCCTGTGGGCTTGTCGGGAGCTAGGAGAGTTTTCTCGCTGGGTTGAGACCCGTGCACCCGGTGGACTACATTGGTGCGACGAGGAGACCCGATGGCTGTTGTGGGGCTTCCGATGTTCGGAAAGCCATGTGTGATGTCTGGACGCTGATTCTGAGTTTTTCTGGCACTGTTCCTATTTTCTCGGTGGTCGAGACCCGGGTACTCGGAGAGCTGTTCCGGTGCCTCGAGGAGACCACCGTTATCGTTATCGTGGTGTACGCAGTGTGTTCTCCCCGCTGACCCGTTTGGGCTCAGCGGGGGTGACAGGGCCCGGTGCGGCTAGCTTCCGGCGCCCCTACTTAAGCTCGCTAGGGGATCATTTGTAATCTCCTCCTTGTTCTTTATATTCAGCGTTCCAAACATAGCCAAATTCTTGCAGTCTTGCATCGCACTCACACACAGAGCTCATGTTCGTTTTTGCATGGGTCTGCATGCCCTAAAGTTATTCTCCAGTTTGGTATCAGAGCGTAGGGGGGCGTGTGAGCAGCAGAAGCAGCAGCAGTGGGCGGAACGCTAAGAGAACGCGCCACGTGGTGCCACGCCGGCAGCAGCGTGAGGGAGCGCGAAGCGATTGCATGTGAACGCCACAGGGGCGGTGAGCCGTGCACAATAGTAGCAGTAGAAGTAGCAGCAGCAGCAGCAACATGTATTGGTAGCAGCAGCGTGCATGAGCAGCAGCGACGCAGTAGCAGCTTGCAGCCGTGGCAGCAGCGAGCAGCAGCAGCGAGCAGAAGCAACAGCGTGCAGCAGCAAGCAGCAACGCAGTAGTAGCAGAAGCAGCACCAGCTTTAGCAGCAGGAGCAGTAGCAACAGCAGTACCAGTAGCAGCAACAGCAGCAGCAGCAGCCGCAGCAGGAGCAGCAGCAGCAGCAACAGCGTGCAAATCAAAAGGAAAAAAAAAAAGAAACAGCAGTAGCAGCAACCGCAACAGCATGAACCAGCAGCAGCAGCAGCTGTTGCATAGAGTAGCAGCAACAGCAGCAGCAGCAATCGCAGCAGCTGCTCCCGCCGTTGCAGCTGCTGCTACTGGCGGGCCTCGCAGGCCTCCTGTGAGGGCCCCCGCCCCCTTGGAGGGGCCCCCTCGTCCCCCATCAGGGGGCCTCTCTGAGGGGGGGAAGCCCTTCGGCCCCTTTCGCCCCCCCCTTCCCCTCCTTTAGAGGGGGCCCTCAGAGGGCCCCGTCGTGCCCCTCCGAGGGGCCCCTCGGAGGGGCCCGTCGGCCCCATCGGCCAACCGACGGAGGGGCCGACGGTGGAGAGGGGCGGACCCTCCCCCCCCTTGGCGGCCACTCGCTCACTCGCTCACTCGCTCGCTCAGCGAGCGAGCGAGCGAGCGAGCGTGTACGGGTGGGAGGGCCGGACAGGCCGGACCCCCCCCCCCCTTTTCCTTGTTTTCTCTATTCGCCCACCTGAGGGGCAATCGAGAAAAAGGGGGGGGGGGCGAGTAACAAGAACTACAAAAAGGGGTACGCCTAAAAAAGATTGAAAAGAGAAAAAAAAGAGGGGGTGGCCGAGGGCAAGAAAGAGAAGAAGAAAGAAAAGGGGGGGCCTGAGGGCTAGTGAAACACGACAAAATAAAAGGTACTCTTCCAACTACCACCGTCGCAACAACCGCAGCTTCATAGTCGCAACAGCAGCATCAGGCGGTGGAGTGTCGATGACTACTTAGTGCGGCGGCTACGCGAGAGCTTGCTCTTCCGCCTCAGAGCCGACAACGGACTGTTGTCGGCAGCGATCTCTACTTTGACACGTGTCGAGGACCGGCGTCTCCCTGGGGCCCGTGGATTGGTGCGCGTAGTGTACTCCGAGTGATCGACGCGGGATTCGAGTCTGTCCATCTCCGAGGGCTGGGTCGCTTACATCTTGGAGCAGCAGCCACACATGCAGCCGCCACCCCTTCTCGTCTTAGAGTCGTCTTTGCTCTATTAGTGGCAGCAGCATTAGTGGCCGTAGTTTGTCAGACTCTAGTCCCCGGGCGTGCTGCGGTAGTGCAGCTCGTCCCGTCTGGTCACGTTTGCTGACCCGGACGCCGTGACCTCCAGGAGTGACAGCACCTACTGGCCTCATTCTCTCCCGTTGCTTGGTGTTTACTACCGGGAGTAGGTGCCCTCGGTGCCTATCCATCGTCCAGCGCACGAGATGAGTGCGCGGACATTTGAGGAGGTGCCCTGCGCATTTGCCTGCTACTACTATGGTGAAGGACGCCATGGTTGGCGTCGCTATTGGATGCGCCCCCTCGGTTGGCATCCACCTTGGCTACAGCCTCGACCGAGCCTGCGTCCTCCACAGCATACCGATCTGCCGGGGTTGGTAGATCCCCAAGCAGGACCTCTGGCGAGCATATTTGCCGAGATCCACGGCCTGCGACAGACGGTGCAGTGGCTTTGTGACCTCTTTGTCACTGAGCGTGCTTCTGCTACTCGTTCGTCGACGGCCTCTTCGATCACATGTCCTCCTTCTTCATCCGATGGTGTCCTTTCAGCTTCACCTGCCAGCCAGACCCAGGCTACCACCATCCTTTTTCTCCTCAACTTTGCTGTGACCACGCCGCCACCCCACGATTTCTTGTCTTCCAGCAGTCGTTCCAGTCGAGTGACTCCGCGACGTCGTCGTCAGCGCTCCGCACGGCGTGCTTGCGCCGGTGTTGATACATCCTCCACCTCCTCGGCCTCCGTGGTTGTACCTGTCAAGGGGGAGTGTGGTCACCACGCATAGCGTGATGTGACAGTAGCGAAAGTATCCGCAGTCGCGTCGGGCCGTGCTACCTAAGCGTTAGTACAGGTAGACTCAGATGATACGGTGACATCACATCGCGTGGAGTCTGATCCCGTCATGGAGGTCATGGTGCAGACTTGCGTGTCATCGAGCTTGACTTCCACGTCCGCGCTCGATCCAGATCTTATACAGTAGTAGCTTACGTCAGGAGGAGTGCAGGCCTGGCATCCGTGGGCAGTGCCACTCGCGGCTCCTACCGGTGGCGGCCCGGCAGTTGCACAGGGGTCCCGTACGGATCGGGATGCCTCTTGCGGAGTTTTGGCGGAGTTTGAGGAGCAGGCTCACACGAGCCCGGCGGAGGTTCAAGTGCAGGAGATATGCGTGTCATCGAGGTTGACATCCACGCTAGGTCAGGAGCAGGACGTTCTGCAACAGCAGATTACCTCAGGAGGAGTGCAAGCACAGCGTCCCTGGACTGTGCCACACGCGGCTCCGTCCGGTGGAGGCCCAGGACTTTCGGGGCAGAGTGTGCAGATGACTCACACGACTCCGGCGAATGTTGGAGTACTTGGGACTTGCATGTCATCGAGGTCGACATCTACGCTGGGGCAGCAGCCGGACATTCTTCAGCAGCAGGTTGCATCACGAGGAGTGCAGGTCTCATGTGCCTTGGCGCTGCCACTTGCGACTTCGATCAGTAGCGGCCTGGCGGTGGCACATGAGTCCCACGCGTATCGGGATACCCCACACGGATCTCCGGGGGCGTTGGCGCACGAGATTCACACCAGTATGACAGCAGGCACAGTGCATGAGCAGAGTCGGCCGGTTGGTCTTTTGGAGGTTGAGGCGTTCTTGAGAGCAGCAGTTCTCAGAGATGTCGCCGGGACATATGCTGTAGCAGACACAGCCTGCTCCACCGCCTCATCTGCACTACCTGAGGACCAGCTTCAGCGTGAGGACCCGTCCATGTTCCCACAGTCTTCGGGTTCCCGTACCCACGACGGAGCAGCGACATACATGACGGAGTCAGATGATGGTCCTTACTCTATCATCGAGCAGGTGGTAGCGACCAGCGTTCCCGTCGAGACAGTGTGTGAGCGCCAGGAGCGCTTGTTGGTCGCCTTGACGGACATTGCTGAGCCGGAGCCCTGTACACCTGTGTCCATTATGTCGGCAGTCGAGGACAGTGGAGCAGATCCATACATGCAGATGGAGTTACCTCGTCAGCAGGAGCTGAGTTCTGCCCCCTCGATTTCACCTCTTGGTGTCGCTAGCGATCACATCAACGCCGAGAGTGGTAGTACCTGCACGGACCACGCTTCCACATGCTCTATGGACTCTGACGACTCCTCCTTCTCCTTCTCTCTCGGCATGCAACCGCTCACTCCTCGCATGACAGACACGAGCTGTGATGTGGATGCGACACCTGCAGCTGCATCCGATGTTCCAGCGTCTCAGCACATTGCGACCTTGGTTGACCCCCAGGAGGATGCAGCGGCACCAGTTCCATCATCTTCAGCAGCAGAGATGCAGATGGCGCTGTACTCACGAGCTGTGCAGTCTGCATGTGCAGCATCCAGTGAGGCAGAGTTTATTCTACACCAGGNCTCCTTCTCTCTCGGCATGCGACCGCTCACTCCTCGCATGACAGACACGAGCTGTGATGTGGATGCGACACCTGCAGCTGCATCCGATGTTCCAGCGTCTCAGCACATTGCGACCTTGGTTGACCCCCAGGAGGATGCAGCGGCACCAGTTCCATCATCTTCAGCAGCAGAGATGCAGATGGCGTTGTACTCACGAGCTGTGCAGTCTGCATGTGCAGCATCCAGTGAGGCAGAGTTTATTCTACACCAGGTCGACATGGGCCACCTCGACATGTCCGAGGCAGATTATGCAGACTTGCAGGAGCGTGTAGTCATGCTACAGCGGGAGATGATGGCAGCGCGTGAGCGATTCTCATAGGAGAGCAGCATCAGTGCTATCGGCAAGAGCCTTCCGCCAGTAGCATCTAGCACACCTATACCCAGAAGAGGATCTTGTACGAGCTCCGAGTTTGACGTCCGTTGGGGACACTATCATAGGAGAGGTGAGCGTGCTTTCGGCTTCCGCCATCCTCGCTCCTGTCGACCCCATCATCGCTCCTCCTTCTTCTACTACTGCCGTCACGTACCTTCATCCACACGACTCATCTGCCCCATCATCATCTTCATCCACGAGTGGTGATCCGGTTCGTTGCTCCAGCTCTCCTCTTCTGGCAATAAACCCTTCTGTCTCAGGGTATGCTATCCCGTATCGGAGGCCAGCTCCGCCACTTCATCCACGCACGCATGCTGCTCGCCCATTCCCATTCCTCCGGCGCACAGAGATGCATCACGGCAGTGCGGAAGCAGGAGAGACCGTGAGTTCGGACCCTTGGCAGTCACGCGAGGACTGGTATACCCCAGGTGATGCAGATTCACGTGAGGAGTTATAGCCGGAGACACCACTTCGTCTTTGAGGGAGGGAGTGGACACGCAGGTGATAGGGGGAGCTGTCTCTACATCATGGATACACCACATGACTCATCGCCCAGGATCTGTTCAGCTACGACATCAGCATCTCCATCGAGGACATCGCTGCGAGGTTCATCTACCCAGGGGGAGTGTTGTGTGGACCTTGACCTGACGCGACGCCATGGGAGATGCATGGCGAGGTCCTTGCTCTGTTGTGAGCTTCTACAGCATCCCGCATGTGCCTCATGCTACGTGCGTGCACAGCTACGAATAGATGGTAGCACATTGTTGGTCGAGACCCGGACACTTGGTGCATTGCACCAGTGTCACAAGGAGACCATGTGATCGTGTGTCTTAGTGTGTGGCTATACTGTGTGTGGCATGTGCATGCGAGCTGTTGGTTGAGACCCGGACACGTGGTGCATTGCACCCGTGTTACGAGGAGATCCTCCCTTGATCCTGTGTTTGGATGATGATACTATTGTGTTGGATTGCTCGTAGCGGTCGAGACCCGGGCCCTGGTACCGCCAGTGTCACAAGGAGACCATCTTGTCCTCTGACATGTGCATCACATGTGTATGTGTGCGTGTGCATCACTCCTCTGATGGTCGAGACACAGACACTTGGTGGGCTGTGCCAGTGTCCAGGGAGACCCTAGATGGATAGCAGATGAGTGTGTGTGTGTATGTCTGTGTGAGTTGACTCATGCATGTTATGGCTTGCCATACATTGTTGTTCCATGCCTTTGTTCATTTGTTCTGGCGTGGACGGCTATGTCAGCCAAGGGGAGTGTTGGTTTGTGTGGCTTCCACCCGTCATGACCGACACTGCTAGTTTACCGATTTACCCACATTTGGGGTATATGGCAGAGGAGGGCGTGACGACATGACGGGCCTCCCCACTGCACCGAGACTTCTCCAGCACCTACGATAGTGTTGGTTTGTGTGGCTTCCACCCGTCACGACCGACACTGCTAGTTTACCGATATACCCACATTCGAGGTATATGGCAGAGGATGGCGTGACGACACGACGGGCCTCCGGACTTCACCAAGACTTCTCCAACACCTATGACAACACCGGCGAGACGCGGTCGATGCTTTCCGGCAGCCATGTGGGCTTGTCAGGAGGTAGGAGAGTTTTCTCGGTGGGTTCAGACCCGCGCATCCGGTTGACTGTACCGGTGCGACGAGGAGACCCGATGGCTATTGTGGGGCTTCCGATGTTCGGAAAGCCGTCTGTGATGTCTGGACGTTGATTCCGAGATGTTTTGGCATTGCTCATATTTTCTCGGCAAGCAGCAGCAGCAGCTGCTGCGCAGAGCAGCAGCAGTAGCAGTAGTAGCAGCATCAGCAGCAGCAGCAGCAGCAGCAGCAGTAGCTGAAGCAGCAGCAGCAGCTGAAGCAGCAGCAGCAGCAGCATCTGCAGCAGCTGTACCTGCTGCTGCATCTATTGCTGCAGCTGTGAGGAGGGCCTCGCAGCCCTCCTCTGAGGGCGGGGGGGCCTCTGAGGGGGCCTGTCGACCCCGTTCGCACCCCCCCACCTCCCTCCTTTCTCCCTTCCTCAAGGGGGCCCTTGGAGGACCCCGCCGAGACCCTCTGAGGGGTCCTTCGGAGGGGTCCGTCGGCCTCGCGGGTCCCCCCCTCGACCCCGTCGGCCCCGTCGGCCGACCGACGTAGGGGCCGAGTCAGAGGGGCGGGCGGGGACCCCCCCCCTTCGCTCCCTCCTCCCCCCACACCCACTCGCTCACTCGCTCGATGAGCGAGCGAGCGAGCGAGCATCCACGGGAGGAGGGCCGGACAAGCCGGACACCTCCCCCCCTCACCTTATTTTATCCATTCGCCCACCATCCGGGCAATCGAGAAAACGGGGGGGGGGCGAGTAATAACACTCCAAAAAGGGGTATGACTGAAAGAGAGTGAAAAAAAAGGGGGAGAAAAAGCAGTTGAAAAAAAGGAGGGTGAGGGCGCGAAAGGAGAATGTAACAAAAAAAGGGGGGGGGAGGAAAAGACGATTTCAACCAAACGTACGGGACCATCAAGTAGCCCGTGATCTCACTGACAGCTGCACTTGCAGCAACCACTGCAGCATCAGCGGTGGTTGCAGCAGCGCTTGCAGTTTCACCCTCTGCACTGGCAACGGATTGTGTTGTCGGCGGCGATTTCCGCTTTGAGACGTGTCGTGGACCGGCGTCTCCCTGGGGCCCGTGTATTGGTGCGCGCACTTCACCCCGTAGGATCGCCGGCGGATTCGAGTCTTACCATCTCCGAGGGCTGGGTCGTCTACCGCTTGGAGCAGCAGCCACACCTGCAGCCGCCATCCCTTCTCGTCTTGGAGCAGTCTTTGCTCCATTCGTGGCAGCAGCATTGGTCGCCGCAGCTAGTCAGACTCTCGTCTCCGGGTATGCTGTGGTAGTGCAGCTCTTCCCGTCTGGTCACGTTTGCTGACCCGGACGCCGTGACCTCCAGGAGTGATAGTACCTGCGGACCTCATTCTCTCCCGTGGCTTGGTGTTTACCACCGGGAGTAGGTGCCCTCGGCACCTATCCATCGTCCACCGCACGAGATGAGTGCGCGGACGTGTTAGCAGGCGCGCTGCGCATTCGCCTGCTACTACTGTGGTGATGGACGTCATGGTTGGCGTCGCTGTTGGACGCGCCCTCCCGGCTGGCATCCACCTTGNCCGAGATCCGCGGCCTACGGCAGACGGTGCAGCGGCTTTGTGACCTCGTTGTCACTGAGCGTGCTTCTGCTACTCGTTCGTCGACGGCCTCTTCGACCACATCTCCTCCATCATCTCCTCCTTCTTCATCCGATGGTGTCCCTTCAGCTTCACCTGCCAGCCAGTCCCAGGCTGACACCATCCTTTCGATCCTCCACTCTGCTGTGACCACGCCGCCACCCCGCGATGACTTGTCTTCGAGCAGTCGTTCCAGTTGAGTGACTCTACGACGTCGTCGTCAGCGCTCCGCACGGCGTGCTCGCGCCGGTGTTGATACATCCTCCACCTCCTCGGCCTCCATTGCTGTACCTGTCGAGGGGGAGTGTGGTCACCGCGCATTGTGTGATGCGACAGTAGCGACAGGATCCGTAGTTGGGTCGAGGGGGAGTGAGTCTGATCGCGACATGGAGGTCAGGGTGCAGACTTGCGTATCATCGAGCTCGACTTCCACGTCCGCGTTGGATCCAGATCTTCTACAGCAGTAGCTTGCGTCAGGAGGTGTCCGGGTCCGGCGTCCCGGGGCGGTGCCACTGGCGGCTCCTACCGGTGGCGGCCCGGCGGTGGCACACGGGTCCCGTACGGATCGGGATGCATCTTTGGGAGTTTTGGCGGAGTGTGTGCAGCAGGCTCACACGAGTACTGCGGAGCTTCCAATGCAGGAGATATGCGTGTCATCGAGGTCGACATCCACGCTGGGACAGCAGCCGGACGTTCTGCAGCAGCAGGTTGCATCACGAGGAGTGCAGGTCTCATGTGCCTTGGCGGTGCCACTTACGACTCCGACCGATAGCGGCCTGGCGGTGGCACATGAGTCACGCGCGGATCGGGATACCCCACATGGATTTCCGGGGGCGTTGGCGCACGGGACTCATACTTGCCCGACAGTGGTCCCAGTACACGAGCAGAGTCGACCGGCTGGTCTGTTGGAGGTTGAGGCGTTCTTGAGAGCAGCAGTTCTCAGAGATGTCGCCGGGTCATATGCTGCAGCAGACACAGCAGGCTCCACCGCCTCATCTGCGCTACTTGTGGACCCGCTTAAGCGTGAGGTGTCGCTCAGGTTCCCACAGCCTCCGGGTTCCAGTACACACGGAGTAGCGATATACATGCCGGAGTCAGATGATGGTCCTCACTCTATCATCGAGCAGGTGGCAGCGACCAGTCTTCCTGGCGAGACCGTGCGTGAGCGCCAGTTGCGCTTGCTGGTCGCCTTGACGGGCACTGTTGAGCCAGAGCCCTGCACACCAGTTACCACTACGGCGGCAGTTGACGACAGTGGTGCAGATCCCTACATGCAAATGGAGTCACCTCGTCAGCAGGAGCTCAGTTGTGCACCTTCGTGTTCACCTGCTAGTGACCTTGCTGATGACATGCATACTGAGAGTGGCAGTACCTGCACGGACGACGTTTCCACATGCTCTACGGACTCTGACGGCTCCTCCTTCTCCTTCTCTCTCGGCATGGGACCGCTCACTCCTCGCATGACAGACACGAGCTGCGATGTGGATGTGACACCTGCAGCTGCATCCGATGTTCCAGCGTCTCGGCACATTACGAGCTTGGTTGACCCCCAGGAGGATGCAGCAGCACCAGTTCCATCGTCTCCAGCATCAGAGATGCACTTGGCACTGTACTCACGAGTTGTGCAGTCTACATGTGCAGCATCCAGTGAGGCAGAGTTTATTCTACACCAGGTCGACATCGGCCACCTCGACATGTCCGAGGCAGATTACGCTGACCTACAGGAGCGTGTCGTGATGCTGCAGCGGGAGATGATGGCAACGCGTGAGCGATTTTCAGAGGATGGCAGCATCAGTACTATCGGCACGACCCCTGCGCCAGCAGTATCTGGCACACCTATGCTTGGGGAGCATCTTGTACGCGCTCCGAGTATGACGTCCGTTGGAGACACTGTCAGAGGAGAGGTGATCGTGCCTTCGGCTTCCGCCATCCTTGCTCCTATCGACCCCATCATCGCTCCTCCTTATTCTACTGCCGTCACGCACCTTCATCCAACCAACTCACCTACCCCATCTTCATCTTCATCCACGAGTGGTGATCCTGTTCATTGCTCCAGCTCTCCTATTCTAGTAGTACACCCTTGTGTCTCAGGGTCTCCTATCCCGTATCGGAGGCCAGCTCCTCCACTTCATCCACGCACGCGTGCTGCTCACCCATTCCCATTCCTCCGGCGTACACAGATGCATCGTGGCAGTGCAGAGGCAGGAGAGACTGTGAGTTGGGACCTTTGGCAGTCACGCGAGGACTGGTATACCCCAAGTGATGCAGATTCACGTGAGGAGTTGTCGCCGGAGACACCACTTCGTCTTTGAGGGAGGGATTCGACTCACAGGTGTCAGGGGGAGCTGTCTCCACATGATGGATACACTACATGACTCATCGCCCAGGATCTGTTCAGCTACGACATCAGCATCTCGATCGAGGACATCGTTGCCAGGTTCATCTGCCCAGGGGGAGTGTTGTGTGGACCTCGACCTGACGCGACGCCATGGGAGATGCACGGCGAGGTCCATGCTCTGTTCTGAGCATCTACAGCATCACACATGTGCCTCACGCTACGTGCCTGCATAGCTGCATACAGATGGTAGCACACTGTTGGTCGAGACCCGGACACTTGGTGCATTGCACCAGTGTCAGGAGGAGACCATGTGATCGTATGTCTTAATGGGTCGCTGTAATGTGTGTGGCATTGTGCATGCGAGCTGTTAGTTGAGACCCGGATACTTGGTGCATTGCACTTGTGTCACGAGGAGACCATGTGATCGTGTGTCTTAGTGTGTCGCTATACTGTGTGTGGCATTGTGCATGCGAGCTGTTGGTCGAGACCCGGACACGTGGTGCATTGCACCCATGTTACGAGGAGATCCTCCCTTGATCCTGTGTTTGGATGATGATACTATTGAGTTTGATTGCTCGTAGTGGTCGAGGCCCGGACCCAGGTACCGCCAGTGTCACGAGCAGACCATCTTGTCCTCTGATATGTGTATGATGTGCATTACACTGGTTTGTGTGTGTGTGTATCACTCCTCTCATGGTCGAGACCCAGACACTTGGTGGGCTGTGCCAGTGTCCAGGGAGACCCTGGACGGTTAGCTGACGAGTGTGTGTGTGTGTGTGTGTGTGTGTGTGTGTTTGTGCGAGTTGACTCATGCATGTTATGGCTTGCCATGCATTGTTGTTCCATGCCTTCGCTCATTCGTTCTGGCGTGGACGGCTATGTCAGCCAGGGGGAGTGTTGATTTGTGTGGCTTCCACCCGTCACGACCGACACTGCTAGTTTACCGATATACCCACATTCGGGGTATATGGCAGAGGAGGGCGTGACGACACGACGGGCCTCCGGACTGCACCGAGACTTCTCCAGCACCTACGACAGCGCCGGCGAGACGCGGTCGAAGCGTTCCGGCAGCCATGTGGGCTTGTCAGGAGGTAGGAGAGTTTTCTCGGTGGGTTCAGACCCGCGCACCCGGTTGACTGTACCGAAGCGACGAGGAGACCCGATGGCTATTGTGGGGATTCCGATGTTCGGAAAGCCGTCTGTGATGTCTGGACGTTGATTCCGAGATGTTTTGGCACTGCTCATGTTTTCTCGATGGTCGAGACCCGGGCACTCGGACAGTTGTTCCGGTGCCTCGAGGAGACCACCTTTGTTACTCTTGTGGTGTATGCAGTGTGTTCTCCGTGTTGACTCATTTGGGTTCAGCAGGGGTGACGGGGCCCGGTGCGGTTAGCTGCCGGCGCCCCTATATAAGCCCGCTAGGGTCTCATTTGTAAATCCTCCTTGTTCTTTATATTCAGCGTTCCAGACTTAGCCAAATTCTTGCCGTCTTGCATCGCACTCACACACAGAGCTGATGTTCATGCTTGCATGTGCTTGCATGCCCTAAGATTATATCCAATTGATAGCGCCGGCGAGACGCGGTGGATGCGTTCCGGTAGCCCTGTGGGCTTGTCGGAGAAAGAAAACTAGGCAGCAAGTTGGGGCAGCAGCATTGTTGATGCAGCGTGCGGGCTTCCACGCTCATTGCTTAAGTCAGCTGCCCCCTCAGCCTGCTGCTCTAGAGTCTAAGTCTGGAAGCTCTGGGTTTTGTTACTCAGAAACATGCGCGCCAGAGTTAGCGCCAGAAAATAGCTGAAAACTGACAATGACTGATTAAGAATGAAGAATGAACAACAATGGGAGACCCCTCCAAGTTCTAGGCCCCCCCCAGCTCTGTACAGCTTGTTACTCAGTTCATCAGCCAATCAGAAAATAGCTCAGTTCAGGCTGGCAGGTTTTCTGGGTGAGGCCTGCCAGGCAGCCGACAGCCCAAAACCCGGGCGTCGTCCGTTTTGCCTGAAAACTGGACCATGCTATAATACCGACGCTGCAAACGCAGCCGTGCGGTCAGAATCTGCTAGAAAATAGCAGCGAGGAGTTATGGCAGCCTAAACCCAGATAGTGCCCACAATGGTTTATGCTGCCAAACAGGGCCATGCAACATGCAACTGGGACCTTGGGCAGTGCATGACCATGCAGACGCGATGGGACGCGCTGGACGCATGCAAGTAGCAACTGCGGTGTCAACGACCGCCGGCAGCACGACCGCCGAGGAGGCCTGCCGATGGAGCTGAGCACGTCGCCGGAGAGAGGAGGCTCCAGTGAACTGCGAGAAGACCTCAGCGTGCGTCGGCTCCACCGGACGACACTCCATCAGCATCGAGTCTCGCCGTCAGTCATCTGCACGCCGATGTACACAAGCCGGGAGGACACAACAGAGCACAATGAGAGATGCGAAAAAACCAACACTCCCCCATGACTCACAGGCGTAGTGCACATGGGCGGACAGGGACACGGTCAACATCCAGACTCCCCCAGGGCATGCAGAGACGCAGGCAGAGATAAAGAGAACGCCACTCACAGACGTACGCCGACCGAACTCACAGCCTTCTTAAGCGATTTGCGCTTCAGTGCCTTGGTCAGGAAGTCAGCCAACTGCCGTGCTGTCTCAACCCACACGATGCTGATGCTGCCGTCATGNTCCAGCGAACTGCGAGAAGACCTCAGCGTGCGTCGGCTCCACCGGACGACACTCCATCAGCGTCGAGTCTCGCCGTCAGTCATCTGCACGCCGATGTACACAAGCCGGGAGGACACAACAGAGCACAATGAGAGATGCGAAAAAACCAACACTCCCCCATGACTCACAGGCGTAGTGCACATGGGCGGACAGGGACACGGTCAACATCCAGACTCCCCCAGGGCATGCAGAGACGCAGGCAGAGATAAAGAGAGAGCCACTCACGGACGTACGCCGACCGAACTCACAGCCTTCTTAAGCGATTTGCGCTTCAGTGCCTTGGTCAGGAAGTCAGCCAACTGCCGTGCTGTCTCAACCCACACGATGCTGATGCTGCCGTCATGTAACAATGAGCGCACATAGTGATACTCAACGTTGATGTGCTTTGTGCGTGTGTGATGCACGCCGTCATTGTCGGCGATGGCCATGGCACTCTCATTGTCACAATGCAATGTGATGGATGGGACGGACTGACACAACTCGGACAACAGACGACGCAACCACACACTCTCACACGCACCTTATCCAAGAGCCACGTACTCAGCCTCAGCAGTGCTGCGTGCAATGCACCCCTGCTTGCCACTGTGCCACGACACAGCCGTGCCGCCAATCAGAAAGATCCAGCCTGTGCGACTCTTACCGTCAGGACTGCCGGCCCAGTCGCTGTTGGTGTAGCCCACTGCGATAACAAACGGTTGACGGCGAAACATGAGACCTCGCCGAGGAGTCGAGACGACATAGCGCAATACTCGGATCGCGGCCTCGTGGTGGAGGTGACGCAGCTCCTGAGAAAACTGGGCCAGGAGGTTGACGGCGAACGCGATGTCTGGACGTGTCTTCGTCGCCAGGAACATCAGTGACCCGATGACTCGCAGGTACGTGGACTTGTACTTGTCCAAGGACCCGTCGGGTTTCCACTTGCGCCGAAAGACCCACTTGGTGCCGATGGCCTTCCGACGTGGAGGAAGGTCGACGAGGTCGTACACGTGGTGATGTCGCATAGCGGCGAGCTCATCGTCGCCAGGAACATCAGTGACCCGATGACTCGCAGGTACGTGGGCCTTGTACTTGTCCAAGGACCCGTCGGGTTTCCACTTGCGCCGAAAGACCCACTTGGTGCCGATGGCCTTCCGACGTGGAGGAAGGTCGACGAGGTCGTACACGTGGTGCTGTCGCATAGCGGCGAGCTCATCGGCGCAGGCAGCGTCCCAGTGTGCGGCCTCAGGAGAGGCTCGTGCCTCGCGCAAGGTGGCTGGGTCCTCCGGGCGTGCTGTGGAGCGGACTAAGAGAGCATGTGCCTCTCGCGCCCCAGGTGGGATGCGCGCCAGGGCAGCCATGACAGCGTGCCGATGCTCGTGATGGAGCATGGCGTAGCCCAATGCGGAGCCCGGGTGCAAATCTACAATGATGGCCGATGTGGTCAGGCCCAGGGCCTTGGTGCCAGGGTCCCCACTCACGACCGTGGGAGTGGAGGAGGCACGTCGAGCCACGGGGGGTCGAGGCGCTACAGAGCGCGGTGCGACGTTCTGCACGCTCACCGACGGCCTGGGTCTGAGGCTGCCGCCAGGGCCACGTGTGTAGCGTGGCAAGGCATGCGATGGCGCTGAGTCTGATGGGCCAGTGGAGGCGACTGGGGCTGTCGGCCCGGAGAGATCAGCGGACACGACGGGGGCTGCCGGCCCGGAGGGACCAGCAGACGCAACTGGGGCAGCTGGCCCGGAGGGACCAGCGGACACGACTGGGGCAGCTGGCCCTGAGGGACCAACAGACGCGACTGGGGCAGCTGGCCTGGAGGGACCAGCTGACGCGACTGGGCCAGCTGGCCCAGAGGGACCAGAGGACGCGACTGGGGCAGCTGGCCCGGAAGGACCAGCAGACGCGGCTGGGGCAGCTGGCCCGGAGGGACCAGCGGACGCGACTGGGGAAGCTGGCCCAGAGGGACCAGCGCACACGGCTGGGAAAGCTGGCCCGGAGGGACCAGCGGACGCGGCTGGAGAAGCTGGCCCGGAGGGACCAGCGGACACGGCTCGGAAAGCTGGCCCGGAGGGACCAGCGGATGCGGCTGGAGAAGCTGGCCCGGAGGAAGCAGCGGACGCGGCTGGGAAAGCTGGCCCGGAGGGACCAGCGGACGCGACTGGCGCAGCCGGCCTGGAGGGACCGAAGAATGTGTCACCCGGACGCGGTAGGACGGAGAACGGACTCACCACTCCCCCACACGACGGGATAGACACAGACGAGTCGGAGCGAATGAGGTCGCGAGGAAATAGGTCCTCGAAGAAGAGGGCATCCCGGGACTCGACGATGCAGTGTCGGGAGGGGTCCCAGAAGCGCCAGGCCTTGGACTGGCGAGAGACAACGAGGAAGGTGCAGGGACGGCCGCGGGGGGCGAGCTTGCCGCCCTGCTGCGGGGCGGGCAGCCAGACAATGGCGGCACAACCCCAAACGCGAGCGGGGCGGAGGTCAGCGCGCTGACCGCACCAATGCTGGTACGGCGTGGACTGACGGGGAAGGGGACCGTGGGGAATCCGGTTCCAGACCCAGGTCATGTAGGCCATGGCTTCAAAGTAGAAGCCCTCGGAGAGACCGGACTCGACACGCATGGTGCGGACGGCGTTGGCCATGGTCCGATTCCACCGCTCGGAGACACCGTTCTGGGCGGGGGTGTAGGGCGCCGATGTCTCGTGGTGGAACCCGCGGGAGGCGAGGAAAGTCGTGGCCTCACCCATGTACTCGCCACCGCGATCGGAGTAAAAGCGGCAAAGGGAGCGGCCACACGCGCGCTCTGCGAGGACAAGCCAGTCCTGGATGGTCTGGGCGACATCGCTCTTCTGCCTAAGGCAGAAGACCCAGCGATAGCGAGAGTAGTCGTCCATGAGGGTGAGGACATAGCGGCCATGCTCGCCGACCGACTCGGTGGGGAGAGGGCCCATGACATCCGAATGGACAAGGTCGAGAGGGGCAGATGCACGGGAGGCAGACAAGGGGTACGTGGACCAGTGCATTTTCCCCTGAGCGCAGTCAATGCACTCAGTGGGGCACGGGAGAGGGAAAGTCTCCGGGTCAAGGCCCGAGGCAGGCTGAGTGCGAAGCATGCTGTCCACAGCGGTAGAGTGGACGTGGCAGAGGCGGCGGTGCAAGAGGCGGGTGTGCTGAGGAGAAAGCGTACTGGTGACGAGCACATGGCCTGTGGCG
>SZWC01005215.1:85014-97524 GCA_023375785.1 Penium margaritaceum
CCCCCCCCCCCCCCCCAAGCACCCCCATGTCCAAAATTGTGCAACATGCCCTTTAGCTTCACGTTGCTTTGCTTCAAACCACTATGGCCCTTGTATCATCCTCCTCCGACCATAGATCAACCTGCTTCAAGTTAGGCATTGTAACACTTGCATGAAAAACAACCTTCATGAAATCACCCTCATAACTCACAATAAGAAAACGGACAAGATGAGCCGTCTTCTGTACGGCCATCTAGTGTACGGTCACCTTAATACATATACATAGACATATACATATACACGTACACATACACGTACACATACACATACACATACACATACACATACACACACATACACATACACATACACATACACATACACATACACATACACATACAAATACGCATACACATACACATGAGCATATACATACACATACACATGCACATGCACATGCACATACACATACACATACACATACACAAACACATACACATACACATTCACATACACATACACATACACATACACATACACATACACATACACATACACATACACATACACATACACATACACATACACATACACATACACATACACATACATATACATATGTATAATGCATATACACATACATATAGACATTGATAATAATGCTTAAAGTAGTTTAAACATTATGAAAAACGCATGACTTCTTGGGTCCTGTTATGAACAGAATTCTTTTTATACACAGGCAGCTTGGGCTGTCAACCCGAGAAACAACGAGATGGATGTGTGAGCATGTGCAACGGATGCTGTCGTCTTCTACATCCTCCCTAGGAAACAAGGAAGGAAGTTGAATATTATAACATGGTCGACTTAAAGTCTAATGTAAGGCATGCCCTATGAGCCCATGGTACATTTATATAAAGTCTTTTATGTAACTTATAAAAGTCGAAGACAAAGATGTAAGCGAGTCTGGAAGGCGGACAGGGTAGACACCGTGTCCGGAGTGGAGCACGGTTTGGTTTTCTTAAAAGCGATTTTCAGCATTTTGCGATACAAAACGTTATTGTCACCTTGCTCCCACTTTTTGAAGTGGGGGAAAGACGTTGATAATATTCCATCCGTACTGTGCATTCTGGCGAACATTCCCGGGAGCACCAAAAGTCGGTGCCACGTTGTTCTTTTTCTCTGAATGGGGACCTTCAACTAATTTATCTCAGAATTGGGGTGTCTCAAACATGGTTGAGAGAGAATAAGGGCAACTTGTCAGTCCGCCCCCAGCTCGGCAGTGGGAATTTAGTGGCCGCCGAGGCACGGGCCAAGGCGCGAGTGCACTGGATGCCTGTGTGGCACGCATCGGCGTTGCTTGAGGTCGTTTATTGTGAGCAACAAAGAGGGAGTGAGAGAAGTTAGTAAATATACTCGGCTATGGCGCCCCTCGTTTGCGCGACCATCTACCTTTGACTCGCTGTACAGTCGCCGGATATTGGGTTTGTTTCGACAGCATTGGAAGCGTTTTCAATTGTGCAAAGATGTTTGTGAGACTTTACTCCGTTTGTTTTGAGAGGGAGTCTCCCTGGCTACGCTACCGGTAGGCCTGGGAGGAGCCCGAACCTCAGGGAAGACCAGTACCGCGACTGTGCCCTCAATATTTTGGAGGGCGCAGTCGGGTATGGTGGAAACACTGGCGGTCAACGGGTGGTGGGAATGAAAAGAATCGGGCGAAACAAGGGATCGTTCTTTTGTTTTGTTTTTCTTCCCCCACCCGGAAGAACAAAAGACAGGATGAGGCGTTCTTGTGCTCTGGATAAACAAAGAAAATGTTGCGGGAAATCAGACCGCTATCCGTCGATGTCTGGCAGCACTCGAAAACACAACCGTTCGGCAGCACCGTTGCGTTGCGTCACGCAATGGTGCTGGCGAGTCACCACTAAAGACGGCGCCGAGTGCGGAAAACCGGTCTTATCTATTAGAGCCTGTCTCAGGAGAATATTCAGAAAAATACTGCGAAACCCCGTTTTCGAAGGAAGCGCTTTCTCATCCCCTGTTTATAAAATATTAATTTCTTCATGCCACGGAATTCATTTTTAGGTGACAGTATACCCCGGGGGGTAACACACGACGCTTAGATACCACGCATGCTGTTTTTTTTACCTTCATTAGCACCTAGGGGTGAAAAATGCAGGTATGATGTACCCCGTCGACTGGGGGTTTATTGTGACGTTGCCATATACACCTCGGTACGCTGTTTGAATGTTAATTCTTGTGGCGAAACGGTGCAAGTGTAAAGTTGACAAGGGAATGGGGTGCAACATAATTTGGCTATCGCTAGCTGGCTTTCTAGAAGTACGGTTTTTCATACACGTTTCAAACTTATGAAGAGAGAAACACAGATATGATGCGGAATGGACATTTCCACCGAAACGAAGGACCTCTACGTGCACTTACGGAAGGGGCAGAAGAGAGAGGGGCTTTTCGAAACCAAATTTTTTGAATCAGGGTATCTTAGTCTCCAAAAACAGGAAACATGGCTCCTAAGGATAAAATGTCGCCCTCTACAGTGCATTTAGACAGCAACCCCGATAAACGGAGCGGATCGTAACTTTGCCGGAGAATATTATGCTTTTGCATAGGCGGCAAGTATACGTGATGCCACTGTTTCCTCTCATACGTATGCCACTCTCCCCCACTTTACAATTTTGATCACCTGCTGCCGTTCTTTTCCAAAATTTTAGTCCAATGAGCCCCTCTTTACAGAAAAAGGGAGCAGATTGCCCCTAGTGTTGACACTGGAATTGATATGCCCTGTGATTCTTTGTCGTTAAGTTAGGTGTGTAGTCATCCGTCTATTTTTTTCTCGAAGACGGTACGGTACACTACTTCCATACGCCCTTCCGACATGGACGATTGTGTCATATGCCCCCACGAGACGGGCATATGACACTTTCCAGAAGGCCCCTACAAGGCGGATGCTGCTTGGAAAAATGATTGTGGGGCATATGATGCTCAAAAAAAGAAAACCGGGGCATATATTTTAGCCATTCTTTTTTAAATGGCGTTTAAATATAGTTCCCGGGTTTCGAGGGCTCGCGACCAATGTCTCGACGAGTTGAGGCCCGAAAAATAATCTCGGGCTAGAGTCTAGTTCGACTCTAGCCCGTATTCGGTCCATAGGCCGGATTTAAGGCAAGAGGAGTGCCGCGATGGAAGATCCATCGCGTCACTCCTTCTCCCCTCTAGTTGGCCGCTAGGGTCCTGTTCACACGTGGATGTGCCACGTGCAACGATAGGGTTTTAGGTTGCATGTTTACAAAAATGCCCTATGACGACTACGTCCATTTGTGGCGCGGTTNCTCGCGACCAATGTCTCGACGAGTTGAGGCCCGAAAAATAATCTCGGGCTAGAGTCTAGTTCGACTCTAGCCCGTATTCGGTCCATAGGCCGGATTTAAGGCAAGAGGAGTGCCGCGATGGAAGATCCATCGCGTCACTCCTTCTCCCCTCTAGTTGGCCGCTAGGGTCCTGTTCACACGTGGATGTGCCACGTGCAACGATAGGGTTTTAGGTTGCATGTTTACAAAAATGCCCTATGACAACTACGTCCATTTGTGGCGCGGTTCGTCTCAGCCAAAATGGCTGAGGCAACCGTTCGCTGACTCTCGTGAGACGACTTTTCTGAGGGCCTACGTTTTGGTTCTGCAGTTAGTCGCAAAACAGTCCATGGCTGTTACATTGGCATCAGAGCCAATCGACTTCCGCTGTTCGTTCGATTCACTTGACGAACGACTTCGTCCATCGATCGAATGCATTAGAGAAAAAAGGGGAAATCGACCGATCGGCGATATTCGTGCTCGCGGTGTTTTATCGCGGCAAAACGCCCCCTGTACGGAGCTAGTTGTCTTGCCCGACCGAGCAGCTCGATAGACCGAGCAGCCCGACAGACCGAGCAGCCCGATAGACCGAGCAGCCCGGCAGGCAGCCAAAAAAAAAAAACATTGTGTAGGGGAAACGCTGCCCGAGAGGCGATGGCCACCCTGCCCTCTCGTGGCCTACGATTTCGGGGAAGAGAGGGACTCCCCCTCACCCCCTCGTCATTGACGCCGACGGCGCCAAGGGGGAAGAGAGGGGACGTCTTCCCCTCTCCTCCCCCCTTCTCTTGAGGGCCGACTGTGAAGGAGAGAGGACTTCCCCCACTCCCCCCCCCCCTTCACAAGGGCCGACCGCCCAAGGTGGAAGCGAGGAGGCGCTCCCCCCTCTCCTTCCCCCCCCCTCCCCATTGAGGGCCGCCGGCCCATGGGGGAGGAGAGGGGACGTCTCCCCCTCCCCCTCCCCTCTCATGCGGGNGGGGGGGGGGGATGAGTTCCCCCTCCCCTCCTCATGCGTCGACAGCGCCCATGGGGAGGAGAGAGGGAGGGGACCTCCTCCCTTCCCTCCCTTGGCGCCGACGGCTCCGACGGGATGGAGAGGAGGGCACTCCCTCTCTTCCACCTCCCTTTGCGCCGACTACGCCAGCGGGGAGGAGAGAGGGAGTGGACCCCCTCTCGCCCATCCCCCCCCTCCTTGTGCGCCAACTACGTTGACGGGGAGGAGAGAGGGATACACCCTCTCCCTGACTCCCTCCTTGAGCGCCGACGGGGGAGAAGAGAGGGAGGGGACCCCCTCTCTCCAACCCCACCCCTCCTCACGTGGGAGGACGGCCCAAGAGGGAGGGGAGAGGACGTTTGCCCTCTCCTCCCCCGTCCCACGTGGGCCGACGGTCCAAGGGGAAGAAAGGGGGCGATCCCCCCCCTCCCCCCCCCTCACTCGGGCCGACGGCCCGAGGGGGAGGAGAGGGACGAGCTCCCCCCTTCCTCCCCCCCTCTCACATGGGCCGACGGCCCAAGGATGGAGAGGAGGAAGCTTCCTTCCTCCTCCCACTTCGAGCGCAGGAGGAGGAGGTTTCCCGCCAAGCGCAAAATCGCGAGCTACAAATGTACCGTTCCACTTTAATTCAACGTGCAAGCGGCCCGAGCGGTTGATGGTAGCTTGCTAACCAAGGGTTCGCGTATTTGATACCTTGGTCTTTTTTCCCAGGCCTGGTGTATGGCCCACGGAAATCGAGACAACGTTGTCCCTTGAACCCAGTTTTGACCTCACTAAAAAATGGCAATGAGATTGGTCTGACTTCTACAATATTTTGAGAATCCCTCAAGTATTGTTTAATCATATTTTCCTATTCATGGAAAATGGGGAAAACCGATTGTTTTCTCAACACACCACCTGGTGACACTTGGAAGATTCCAAGCATGAAACGAAAGAAAGGGCCACTTCACGTGCCAAAACTTGTTTCAATCTTCATGAATCCTCAAGTTGAGGAATTCTTTGTCAACCGGGTTCAAAAACATTTGAAACGGTGAAAACGTTTGTGCTCGAACCCGAGTGGGTGGTCAAGTTGATCATGGGTTTCGACACAAAAATCTAAAAGCTCTGGTTGAGCTTTTCCGAAAATCAGCGACCCTGGTTTTCTTTTTCTGATCCATTCCGTAGCACAAAAAGGAGGAAAATCAACAGTTTTCCATGTCGTGAACAGAATTCTCTTGGAAATGCTTCAATGCGAGAAGATTAGCACCGACAGTGCCTAAACTTCTGTAAATTAACCTCATAGTTTAGGGTATTTTGTGACGAAATCCAGAAGGGTTGTCTGTTAAAAGTCATGCCATGGCTCAATACAAGTTGTACATGCACTAAACGGTTTTGTTTACGCAAAACGACGACTACAACGTGCACTAGGTTGCAAAACCACAGAAGGGGCGTGCATCGAGACGTATTCTCGTTGAGGAATGATGAAAGCACCGAACGTGCTATGACCACTCGACGACTCGCTTACTCGTTGTAACAATGCAAAATGTGCAGACTGTACAAAACGAGTGTCGATTGCACAGTTACAAAAGCGTTGATTACATCATTGACGTAAGTGCCAAATGCACTACGAGAAATGGCAAAAGTGCTAGATGCAGAAATTTTATCGGTGTTTTACACACCTCTGGAAAAGTGCTAGTTGCACTTTTATCACAGATGTCGAAAGCATCCATAATGTTTGTGCTGAACGCACTGCTCATGGTCGACGGAGATATGACCGAAACAAAAATGGATTGATTATCCACATCGGTGTCGATTACACCAAGGATGCTGGGTATTTTTATTTGCGAGTGGATATTGACAAAACAAGAATGTGAGTGCCGATCGCACTCGAAACCGATCACACACACGCGATGGTGAAAATCCTCGCACAAGGGTCGATCGTCCAAAACTGACAAGTGTTGGTTGCACTGGGAGCATGACCAACATGGTACATGCCATTGTAGCATTCACGCCAGTGTTGAATGCACAATCCATATGAGCGTTGAAGGCATGGCCGACGGGTGCATCGGTTAAATCGACACGAGTGCCGAATGCACCATTGTCGTTGACACTGAATGTGTGATTGACAAACGTTATGGGTTGCATTTTTGTCATGGGTGCCGAATGCTCCACTGATGCGAGTGTCAAATGCACTACGACCGTGAGTTCTGGTTGGACTAGCTATGCGAGTGTCCATGGTGCAAACACATGTTATTAGATGCTGATTGCATCAATAACATGGGTGCCGATTGCACCCCGTTGCTTCCACTAGAAAGAACTAGCTAACACTTCAGTTAGTCGTGCCAGCTTGTAGTAGACCACCAAATGAAAGCATACAATCTATGCGTGGCGTGGTTCTACGGACGAGTGCGTTGAGCATGTCATTTGAAGCACCAAAAACACGTCAGCTGCCATTTGCAAGGCATGTCGACGAAGTCGAGGATGGTCATTTTGTCGAATTCTTCAAACAGAGAATCAACAGGTATGTCCGGAAACAACCATGGATGTCTATGGTGATCAGATCTATGCCCAAACGCCGTATAAAAATCACAAAGACATCGATCGTCACCGACAGTGATGACCATTGGAAGTTCAAAACTTCACCTTGTCGATAGCAGTTTGGGAAAGTACTCCCGAAAGAAATACGAACTACATTTTACCGGATAAATGACATGTGTGAAGAGGACGATTCCCTCAGATTTGGACCATGCTAAAGGTGGACGAACTCCTCTATGCCCATAAATGGAATGTGCTACATAAGCCCAGTCCGTTGAGCACCAATTACAGAATATGCACAGCTTGCATGGCCGCAAGGGGTCAGCGGGCATGACCAAGTACCAGAAACAACACACGTTTCAATGGATCATGGGATGTGATTCATGTCCTTGTACTTCAGTTGCATGAAGTAAGGTACACAGCATGCGTGGAAATTGTGCTCGACATGCACAGGAACCTTATCCACCAACTGTTGGTGCGTCGATCATGACATCAAGTTATGGATAAGTTGGATGGACAAATGATCCCAACAGTTTTGTGGCATTTGAACAAGCTGATGCTTTGGACACAAATGGCGAAACCGTTTCACCAAACAAGTGGTTTGGTAAGCGCAGGACGTGTTCTATAACAGTCGCATTACGCTAGAATGTTCAAAGGCAGATGCGATCGATTCATGACCAAGCCCGTGTCATGACTACAGTCTTAGATGTGAAACATACCTGTTGTGTTAGCACGCCAACTTCAATCCTCGAGGATTGACATCGCGCTGTCTGTACACAGTGTGTGCAAGATGCATCAGTACCTTTTGGAGGTTCTGTGCATCATTAGTCATGGCCGATACGGACATCGGTCCATGGTTGATCGTGTCAAAGATGACATCCCTAAATGAATACTCAATGGCGACCCTCTCACTCGGTGAGTGATGGATACAAATCGGGGTATCCGATCGGTACCGACGATAAAAAGGTACATGAGTGTACTCACAACCCTGTTAAGAAGATAATGGTTCTTGTCTATGGGGGTTGTAGTTGCGCCAGAGAGGGGCAGAGACTCTTCGATGGGTCCTCCACGATTTGAGACGTCGCAGTGCGGTGGTAAAAAATTGCAAGAGTCAATACTGGCGTATGACAAGATTGACCGAATGTCAAAAGCGAACATGTTTGAAGGCGACACCTTCAGTCTATTTTCAATCGGTGAGTGAACATGTCGTGGACATTGATAGACAAAAAAAAATGAACCGACGTCGATGGCATCAATTAATCCACAGTTCGGTGAACATCCACTTCAGAGAAAATGAGCGACACTCATTCTCTCCTTGATGGTACTCAAGAGAGCTATGACGATCTCATAGATTGCCACAAACCAACTACGACCTAGTTGGGATCACGTCAAGGTCTAGGTTTTGAAGTTCAAAACTTATGACTGTAGAGACGATGTATGAGCCGACAGCTTTATACAAACAGTGTACTAGCGCCTACATCTTGGTGGTCCGACCGACCACACAAGTCATAATCAGCACTGAGGCAAAATAAGTGACCAATGTGATAAAAATGTTGATGTGAAATGACTCTTCAAGATTGGCCTTGAGAAACGATGTTTCTCATCTGATTCTTTTGATGTTTTGAGAAACGTCTCAAAGTCAAGGCCATCGTGACACGGTACACTAGTTGTATGCGTCACGCTCTTCAAACATCACACAGATGGAGTCTGATCATACCAAAGGCATGGCGTAGCACCGCCTATCCAATTTTTTGGAACAAAACCAATCTTCGAGAGAGTGCATAGCGATTACGGTGTAGTCAAACCACGCTTCCCTGAACCGGAAGGTCATGGTGAAGTAACTGAACTCCCTTGACTTTGGGGATGGTTCAATTAAAGTACATTGCCGAATGCAAGTACAATATGTTTTGGATGTCATTGCAGAGGTATCCACAACGATGGTTGTTTGTCGGATGTCTTCGATGAGGGCGATCCCCTCTACAAGTGCCTTGGGTGAGGCATATGGAAAGCACTCTGTCGAGTGGAAGTACCGAATGTGCACATCAGAAGACGTTAAAACAACATGTTTTGTTGTGACTTGACAAACACAATCCGTGACGGGTTCCTGACTGGAACCTTAGGACGTCATGACATGAGCAAAGAAAGACTTTGGAACGAATTGTTCGAGGCTCTTTGGATGTGATTTGGATGTGGTCAATACAATCACATGGAATTGACACCCAAAAGGTGTTGTTCCAACTTGTACCGCAGTGATTGTGATCACGGTACACCCGTTTGGTGAATACCGTACGATGAACACTTCATTCGTAGATAGAATCTAAGGTTGAGATTGGTTATCTTCGGGAACCTAGTTCAAAGGCAATGTACTTTTGACATGGACGAGAGCGGCAACCTACGGTACCCATTTCAGATAGAAGTGAGGGGATGATGGTTGAGACCAAGATCATCTAGGTCAGAGCATTGCCGTGTCCAATGATGGACTTAAACGGCAAGTGCGCATGCCAGACGACCAATGCCGCCTCCTTCAAAGATGAGTGCAATCTTTGAAAGGAAAGATAAGTGTGCTCACCAACTCTGTCTTAGGGCCTTGGTGCCTCCCAACCCTAAGATGAAGCTAGCATGCGAGTTGCATGGGTTTAGTGGAGCTTGGTTGAGTTCAACCAACCAATCCACAGTTGCTGTGAGAGGTCTAGTGGACCTTCGTGTGGTCCTGAACACGTGGTTACAAACTGAGAGGACTGATGTCCAGATCTCGAATTGCACTTATTGACAATGTTGCAGGGAGGTACCACCTTGGCAACAACCCCTTGGAAGAGATCATGTCCCAACGACATGGGAAGTGTTGTGTGGACCTGGACGGTTTTCGCAGGGATGCCCGGTTAATTGGTCGCAGGGACGCTCCTTGCAAAGGGGGAGGAGGCGTCACCACAACCGTTTGCTGAACACGTACCACACGGAATGTGGGAAGATTTATTCCATGTACCCTCTTCAAAACTGGCAAGACATTGTTGACAATGTACGTCCCAAAAGGCATCGACCATGCCACCGCTACACACGTGTGATGAGTCTTCGGTGAAGACTCACCAACACTTGTGAAGAACGTTTAAGGATTATACGTGTGTCATCTTGGTAAAAGCCAAGTATCACGCGATCAACACTGGATGTTGCACGCTACTGACCATAATAAGAAAAACGCAAGTGTGTGGTTGATTGTGCGTGAACGTGACGCAACCGTGTTGCGGATGACAAGAGTTCACACGTGTGATCTTGTTAACGAATCTTGTTGCATGGTTTGCATCATGAAGTACGCAATGATCAAACCTCCGTGAGCAAAGACGAACCGGGACGGTTCAAAGCAAAGGGGGAGGAATGTAATGTATGAGCCATTTTTAGAATTAGAAATGGCGTTTAAATATAGTTCCCGGGTTTCGGGGGCTCGAGACCGATGTCTCGACGAGTTGAGGCCCGAAAAATAATCTCGGGCTAGAGTCTAGTTCGACTCTAGCCCGTATTCGGTCCATAGGCCGGATTTAAGGCAAGAGGAGTGCCGCGATGGAAGATCCATCGCNCATAATAAGAAAAACGCAAGTGTGTGGTTGATTGTGCGTGAACGTGACGCAACCGTGTTGCGGATGACAAGAGTTCACACGTGTGATCTTGTTAACGAATCTTGTTGCATGGTTTGCATCATGAAGTACGCAATGATCAAACCTCCGTGAGCAAAGACGAACCGGGACGGTTCAAAGCAAAGGGGGAGGAATGTAATGTATGAGCCATTTTTAGAATTAGAAATGGCGTTTAAATATAGTTCCCGGGTTTCGGGGGCTCGAGACCGATATCTCGACGAGTTGAGGCCCAAAAAAAAATCTCGGGCTAGATTCTAGTTTGACTCTAGCCCGTATTTGGTCCATAGGCCGGATTTAAGGCAAGAGGAGTGCCGCGATGGAAGATCCATCGCATCACTCCTTCTCCCCTCTAGTTGGCCGCTAGGATCCTGTTCCCACGTGGATGTGCGACGTGGAACGATAGGGTTTTAGGTTGCATGTCTACAAGAATGCCCTATGACGACTACGTCCATTTGTGGCGCGGTTCGTCTCAGCCAAAATGGCTGAGGCGACCATTCGCTGACTCTCCTGAGACGACTTTTCCGAGGGCCTACGTTTTGGTTCTGCAGTTAGTCGCAAAACAATCCACGGCTGTTACATAGTTTCACGATTTTCAAAAGCGTGGCTTATTAGTTTCAAGTTTTCCAAAGCAGGGCGCCTTATCCTTCTGAACTCCGAACGCGGAGCGGATGAGTATTTTTTCGTTTGTGCATAGGCCACGCAACGCGTTTTATGAGCGGCTTGCATACTTGCAGCTCCGGAGCCCTTGAGAACGGGCCGCTGCCACGGAATTCTCTGCCTGCTTCGCTCGTATTGCTGACGAGGGAGGGAAAAGGCGCGCGCCTGATCCGAATTGTACTAAAACAAACTGTGTATGAACCGGCCGCGGAAAGCTCAATGATTATTTAGCCTGAAGACGCCAAGGGTGAAGCAATCCAGTCGAACACAAGAGCGAACCCGGGGAAACTTAATGTCGAGAGAATGTGATGTGAATTCATCATTAACCCTTCAAAATAGAATATAACTATAAATAATTAACTCAAAAGTTCAAACATGAAAATTTTCCATGGCAATCACATGCATCTTACATGCACCTTTTTCATAAGAAACAAGAACTAAACTATACAAAGCCCCTTTATACATTCTTGAAATTATGAGAGAATTTTTTCACTATCATGAATAATTCTTATGATAAAAATCATTGAAAGCTTAATTTTTTCCTTTCACAATGAAGCACTTCAATCCCACGTCTTCCTTCACCATTTAGAATCTTACCTCGATGTCCATCTTTCAGTGTTTTAGAAGATATGAAATGTTCAAATCTATAGCATAGTAATAAATAACGCAAAAATACTTCCATTCTTCATGTCTTCAAGTGGTTCAATGTCCTTAAAAGTATGTGTTCCTTTCACAAATGGAAAAGGAGTACACGTGAGGGGAATCACATGCAAATTGCAGACATAGAACTAGGTTCAAAGATCGAAGGCATGCAGGTTCCTCCGTTGCATCTCGCCTTGCGATCAAAATTCTCACGTAATCTTAACTCAGTATCTACATGCATTGAGACGTGTGAGAATCGTCAAATTAGTATGCTTGTGATAAACATACAATGGAGAGTGAGGGAGCAAGAGGGGAAGGTTACGGATGGAAAATGAGTATGAGACATGGGGATGAAGTGTGTAAGGCAAGAGGAGAAGAAAGAGGGAAAGGGAGCAACATGGAAAGGGAGGGGGCATGGGAAGTATTATGTGAGGAAGGACGCTAGAAATTGAATGGAAAACAAATAGAGAACAACCGGTTAAGGGCCTCAGTGAAAGACAATGGAGAACAGTAGGGGAAGTGGGGAGGGAGGGGCATAGGGAAGGAGAGAGAAAAACAATAGAGAGAGGGGGAGAGAGAGAGAGAGGGAGAGAAAGAGAGGGAGAGAGAGAGAGCGAGAGAGAGAGAGAGAGAAAGTGAGGGATATGGAGAGAGAGATAGAGGGACAGGGAGAGAGAGAGAAGAGAGAGAGATAGATAGAGAGAGAGAGAGAGAGAGAGAGAGAGAGAGGGGGGGGGGG
>SZWC01005215.1:97715-111855 GCA_023375785.1 Penium margaritaceum
AGAGGGACAGGGAGAGAGAGAGAAGAGAGAGAGATAGATAGAGAGAGAGAGAGAGAGAGAGAGAGAGAGAGGGAGGGGGGTTGAGGGAAAGGGCTAGAGTGAGATAGATGTATATAGAGAAAGGAGGGGGGTAAGGAAGCGAGAGGAGCTAGAGAAAGGAGAGCAGAAGGATGCACAACAGAAAATGAGAGTCACCTTATATGGGGACATGTAGCTCCGCTTCAATGTCCTCTATGTTGAAATCACACTCTCGAGTGTGATGTCCTTGACGACCACAGTTGAAGAAAATTCGGGAGCGGACAGCCGTATCGGAACTCTGAAACCGGGTTAGCTTTGGTCGGCCGCGTGTTATCCCCTTTGCTGGTAAAGCGTAGCCAACGGCCGACGTAAGGTCCTCAGAGATAATGACTTGCAACTCATGTGCATACGTCTGCCACCACACATCTGTTGTGTAGATTGTGTCCGCAAAGTAATGAGACTCCAGCCCCTTCCTTATAAGAAACACACATGCATGAATGCATGGAAGCTGCATTTCTTCAAAAGCACCACACGAGCATGTGCGGGCATCAATGTTGACTTCCCTCGTGATCATACTTTGTCGCCCCTTCACTACACCTCTTGTGTCACCAGCCACTTGAACCGCATACGAGCATTGACCCCTCTTGTGTGAGGTGATGATAGAGTGTGGGACAGGACCAAGATGTTCCCTATGTGCCCTAGTAGCTTCCCGTCTCTCTGTGAATGTAGCTTGGACGTACTCATAAACACCAAAAAAACATTAAAAAGGCAACAGAGCAGGAATCTTGAGCAACCGCGCATTCCAAGATTCAGCAATGTTGGAGGTGAGATGACCGTAGCAAGGTAGAGGAAAATGTAGAGTGCTCCAATTGGTTGGAGGAATACAGCTGTTGCCTCTCTCTTTGCCAAACAGGTATACAAATGCAGCTCCATTCATTGACTGTAGCTCGTTGACTGTAGCTCCCCCTTCGCCAAGTTCCATGCTGCCTCAGTCCGTGCATGTGCTAGCCTCTAAAAGCATTTTTTGAGCTACCTACCCATGCTTTTATCAGACGTTTTGTGCAATGTGCCAACACCACAAGGCGTGCTCTACTATTGAAACTCTGCTTTCACAGTAGGAAGCAGACCCTTGTCTCTGCCTAACACAATAACTATGGATTCTTGTGCCATTGATGGTAATGTAGTCTTGGGCAATGTGACAACCAAGACCTGTGGTCTCTACTCTCGGACGAAGCCATGGCCCATGCAAGCAAGACTATGTGTCTGTTTGCATCAATGCCTGTAGCATGGAAAAGCACTTAGCTTGAATACCTAGGCAGCATGTTGGGGCAGCAGCACTGTTCATGCAGCGTGCGGGCTTCCACACTCGTTGCTTAAGTTTGCTGCCCCCTTAGTCTGCTACTCTAGAGTTTAAGTCTGGAGGCTCTATGTTTGTTACTCAGAAATGCACGCGCCACTGTTAGCGCCAGAAAGCAGCTGAAAACTGAGAATGACTGATTAGGAATCAAGAATGAGACACAATGGGAGACCCCTCCAAGAACTAGCCCCCCCCCCCCAAGCTCTGTAGAGCTTGTTACTTTGTTCACCAGCCAATCAGAAAATAGCTCTATTTTCAGGCTGGCAGGTTTTCTCGGTGAGGCCTGCTAGACGGTCGACAGCCCAAAACCTGGGCGTCGTCCGTTTTGCCTGAAAACTGGACCAAACCATAATATGGATGCTGCAAACGCAGCCATGCGGTCAGAAACAGCTAGAAAAATAGTATAGAAGAGTTATGACTGCCCAAAATCAGGCACCGCCTATGCTAGTCCACTGAGCCAGACAGTGCCACGCAACGTGAAACATGGACCATAGGCAGAACATGACGTTGTAAACACAACAGCATAGATAGATCTAGCACTGCAAGCACGCAGACTGCCTCTGCGGTGGCAGCGGCCGCCGGCGGGTCGACCACCGAGGAGGCCTGCAGATGAAGCTGAGCACATTGACGCGGGGAGGAGGCTCCAACGAACTGTGCAAAGGCCTCAGCGTGCATCGGCTCCACCGGACGACACTCCAGCGGCGACAAGTCTCACTGTCAGTCATCTGCGTGCCAATGTACACAAGACGGGAGGATAGAACAGAGCACAATAAGACACGCGGAAACAATCAACACTCCCCCATGACTCACAAGCGCAGTGCACATAGGCGGGCAGTGTCACATGCAGCAGACAAAACTCTCCCAGGGCACATAGAGACACAAGTGAGGACAAAGAGTGTAACTGAGGGACGCATGCCGACTGAACTCACAACTATCTTGAATGAGTCACGCTTCAGTGCCTTGGTCAAGAAGTCAGCCAGCTGTCGTGCTCTCTCAACCCACACAATGCTGATGCTGCCGTCATGGAACAACGAACGCTCATAGTGATACTCAACATTGATGTTCTTTGTGTGTGTGTGATGCACGCCATCATTGTCGGTAATGGCCATGGTACTCTCATTGTCACAATGCAATGTGATGGATGCGACGGGCTGACGCAACTCAGATAACAGACGACGCAACCACACGCTCTCACAAGTGCCTAAACCATGGGCTACGTATTCAGCCTTAGCGGTGCTGCATGCAATGGAACCCTGTTCACCACTGCGCCTGGACACTACCAGAAAGATCTAGCCTGTTCGGCTCTTACCGTTTGGACTGCCGACCCAGTCACTGTCGGTGTAGCCCATCGCCACAACGGACGGTTGTCGGCGGAACATGAGACCTCGTCGTGGAGTCGAGACGACATAGCACAGTACTCGAATCGTGGCCTCAAAGTGGAGGTGACACGGTTCCTCAGAGAATTGAGCCAGGAGGTTGACGGCGAACGCGATGTCTGGACGCGTCGTCGTTGCCAGGAACATAAGTGACCCCATGATGTGCAAATAAGCGGTCACATCTACCAGCTCCCCCACCATGGGTGAATCAGAGCTCTTGCGCATCACCTGGCCGTCGCGCGACATGGTTGAGGACGCTCTTGGCACGAAGGGCAGGTCCTCAGCGAAGTGCTTGAACAGGGCATGGACGTAGGCAACCTAATGGACATGCAGTATGTATGCGCAGCGATCATGCTCAAGCTCCATGCCCAGAAAGACTCGCGCTGGCCTAAGGTCCTTCTTTTGGTAGGCAGCGTGCAGGAGGTCCTTGACCCGCTGGATGGCAGCTACATGTGGTGGTGTAATGAGCAAGTCGTCGACATAGACCAAGACAGCGACGAGTGTTTGACCTCGCGGGCTAGTGAACAGCGCAGGATCGGCAGAGGTGCAAAGGAGGCCGCCGCTACAAAGTGTACAACTGATCTCCTGGTTCCAATACAGCGGTGATTGCTTCAAGCCATATAGGGCTTTCCGCAGCTTCTAGACCTAACCAGAGCTGTCGTCAAAGCCTGGAGGCTGCATCCTTTAGAGCTCGTCGCTGTCTAGTGAGTCATAAAGGAATTCGTTGCTCACATCCATGTGATGCAGTTCCCACCCATGCTGAGCAACCAGGTTGAATTACACTTAGCTGGTGGAGAATCAACCGACTGGGGCAAAGATGTGGTCATAGTCGATCCCAGGGACCTGAGTAAACCCTTTGGCTGTGAGACAAGACTTGTACTTGTCTAGAGGCCCGTCAGGCTTCCACTTTTGCCGAAGAATCCACTTGGCGCGGATGACCTTGTGGCCCGGGAAAAGGTTTACGAGCTCGTAGACGTGATGTTGTTGAATGGTAGCTAGCTGGTCGGCACACGCAGCTTCCCAGTGAGCAGCCTTTGGAGACGTCCGAGCCTCACATAGGGTGGCTGGGTCCTCCGGTCGCTCAGTGGGGCGCACAGTGAGGGCATGCGCGTCCCGTGCCCCTGGTGGCATTTGCATGAATGCGGCCGTAAGGGCACATCGGTGTTCCTAATGGAGCAGGGCGTATCCCAGAGCTGACTCTGATGCAGGTCCGCCATGACTGACAGCATAAACAGGCCAAGTGGCTTGGTACCAGGGTCGCCACTCACGACCGTAGGAGAGGATCCGCGTCTAGGTGGGAGTGAATCCGCGTCTCCTCCAGATTTGACATGAGGTAATGATCCTCGGGACATGACAGGGGGTCGTGGGATGATAGGGTGTGCAGAGGTGGCTTGAGTGCCAACTGTCGTTCTGGGTCCGAGGCTCCCAACCGGACCCCGTGTGTAGCGTGCTGATACGGGGCAGATCAATGCAGATGAGGTGGCTGGCTCTGAGGGGCAAGCGGACACGAACGGGGAAGCCGACTCTAAGGGACTGGCGGACACGAACGGGGTTGTCGGCCCTGAGGTGCTGGCGGACATGGACGGGGCAGCCAGCCCTGAGGGGTTGGCAGAAACTTCTGGGGAAGCCGGCCCTGAGGGGCTGGCAGACACGGACGGGGCAGCCGGCCCTGAGTGGCTGGCGGACACGGATGGGACAGTCAGCCCTGAGGGACTAGCGGACACTGGCAGGGAAGCCGGCCCTGAGGGGATGGCGGACATGGACGGGTCAGCTGGCCTTGAGGGGCTGGTTGACACGGTTGGGACAGCCGACTCTGAGGGGCTAGCGGATAAGAACGGGGCAACCAACATTGAGGGGCTGGCGGACACTTACGGGGAAGCTGGCCGTGAGGGGCTAGCTTATACGGACGGGACAGCCGACCCTGAGGGGCTGGCGGACATGGACGGGATAGCCGGCACTGAGGGGTTGGCGGACGCAGACGATCGAGAGCCCGGATGCGAGAAGACGTAGGACGGACTCACCACTCCCCCATTTAATGGGAGGGACATCAACGCGCCGGAGCGAACAAGATCACAGGAGAATAGGTCCTCAAAGAATAGGGCGTCACGCGACTCGACGATGTAACGACGAGCGGGATTGCAAAAACGCCGGGCCTTCGACTCGCAAGAGACACCGAGGAAGGTGCACGGGCGACCGCGAGGGTCGAGCTTGCCAACCTGGTACGGGACAAGCAGCCAGACGATGGCAACGTAGCCCCAGACACGGGTTGGACGCAGTTCATCGCGTTCTCCACACTATTGCTGGTATGGTGTGGACTGACGAGGAAGGGGTCCATGGAGAATCCGGTTGGAGACCCACGTCATGTATGTCATGGCCTTGAAGTAGAAACTGTCATAGACACCGGATTCGACGCGCATGGTGCGGACGGCGTCGGCCATGGTGCGGTTCTACCGTTCATAGACCCTGTTCAGGGCTAGCGTGTAAGGCACCGACTTCTCATGATGGACCCCACACGAGGCAATGAAAAGAGTGGTCTCCCTCAGATGCTCGCCCTTGCAATCAGAGCGGAAGTTGCGGATGGAGCGTCCACATTTGCGTTCAGCGCGAAGCAGCCAAATGGTGGGCGCAACGTCGTTTTTCCGCCGTAGACAGAAAACCTAGCGATAGCGAGAGTAGTCGTCTGTAAGGGTCAAAACGTAACGACCATGCTCCCCAACAAACTCTGAGGACCCATGACATCACAGTTAACGAGGTCGAGCGGGGCGGATGCTTGAGAGGCATAGAGGGCGTACGTGGAACAGTGCATCTTGTCCTGAGCACAATCGATGCACTCAGTGGGACACGGCATACGAAAGGAGGCTGAGTCAAGACCCTTGGCGGGCTATGTACAAAGCATGCCGTCAATGGCGGCAGAATGGACGTGACAAAGGCAAAGATGTAGGAGACGCATGTGCTACGGTGACAATGTGCTGGTGACAAATACGTGGCTAGTGTCAGTCGACGACGAGGAGAAAGAGGTGGGAGCAGATAGGAGCACTACATGCCACAAGTTGTTGCGGGCGGTGGCATGCAGAACGACACGACCGGATGGATGCAGTGACACAGTGCCTACCTCACGTGAATGCAAAATGTCCATGCTCATACGATCAAGGGAGGTGACAGACAGGAGGCTAAGCTCAAGGCCAGGGACGAAGAGAACATTACTTTAGAAGACGTCACCCACAGGACCACGAAAGTGAACGACGTCGACACCATGAACAGGCAAGACCTCGCCAGACCTTGTCGGAACCCCGGTGACATCGGTGACGAGACCAAGAACACTGAAGGCTTCGCACAAGGCCATCATGTGATGTGTGGCCCCGGAGTCGATGATCCAAGTCTTTGAAGGATCCTGGATTCGTAAAGCCAAGTCGTTGACATTCACATTGCAGTGGGCGAACGACGCTGACGAAGTGGACGGAGATGCAAACCGTAAATGCTAGTTATCTACCCAAGCAACATCATCTCAAAGAAGAGTGGGAGAAGAGAGTACGGTGCAGGATGGGAAGGATGGGGATATAGGCCATGAGCGCAGCACCGACTTTGTCATGTAGGGTGGGGAGGGACTGGCAACTACACAACTTGCACTTCCCTAGGGAGGAGGGCAAGGAATGTCGAGATGGGAGGCGATACTACTCCAGCTGGCGTTTGCGGGCAGAGGGTCCGACGGAGAAGACCGACTACGGTGTGACGGTGCCTTAGTCCGGGAAAGGAAAGGAAGGAGCCGACGACGGAGCAACGGATGTGGTCGGCTGTGGAGGAAGCTGAGGTGCGACCGTCACGAGTGGTGCAGGTGCTACTAGAGCAGCGGCAGCTATGGCACTGGTGGCAAGGCGGCGCTTGCACTAGCGACGGATTGAGCGACGATGCGAGCCTCGTCAATCGGGAGCGGACACGTGTACCACCCATGTCTGGCCTGGCCACAGTTGTGGCAGATGAGGTTGGCGTTTCCTGAGCCGCTGGTGTACTACTGAGTACCTTTGCCCTTCTTACCCTTCTTCTTCTTCTTGGCAGATGAGGAGGCGTCGGAAGATGCTGCTGCTACTGGGGCAGCGATAGTGACCGAGCGACCGTAGAGTGACGACAGCAGGGGAGGCGAGGGACTCCGTGCGATGAAGGTAGGACTCTTGACGAGCTTCCTTTATGCGAAGGAACAGCTCGTATGCCAAGGGCATGATAGTGTCCTGGGCAGCTATCGTGTCGAGAATGTCATGGGAATAGTGGAGGACAACGTCGGAGAAGGCTTCGGTGGCGTTGGGCTTGATGGTCAAGAGCGTAGAGAGGGGAGGTGGCGCGGAGTCTCTGAGGCAACGGAGTACGTCCTATGCGCGCTGCCAGTAGGAGGTGACCGTCTCGGTCTCCCCCATGCGAAGGGAATTGAACTCCCAGAGCAGGCGACTGGTCTCAGTGTCATTGGAGAGGCAATGAGGGCGCGTGAGGACGTGCCACGCTGCTGCTGGGTCAGGGAGGGCTCTAGTGGTGAGGTCCCCGAGAAAAGGCTCAAGGGCAAGGCGTGTGGCTGGAGGCACGCCCGGGACAAGAGCACGCATAGCACCACCGGCATCGTAGACCTGGTCGGCCTGGGTGGAGTCGAAAGGTAGGACATAATAGGGCCATAGGCCCTCACCTTGTGTCCAGATCCGGAAGCTAAGTTCCCAGCTCCGGAACTAGTCCCCAGCCTGAAGTTGTGGTAGTGGGGTTTCGAAGTCCTTTGACCTGCGGCCGGCACCCAAAGTGGGGCCTAGAACTCACACCACCAACTGTTGTTGGCGCAGGATGTGTTGCTGTGCCAGGTACTTTGTGGCAAAAGAGACTACAGAGCTCGCATGTCTTGGAAGAGCAAACAACGCCTGTAGATGTTGGTGCGACTGCGGTGGCAGAGGATGTTGTTGTAGTGGTGGCGGCTGCTCATGCGGCTGCGGCGATGGCAGCAACTCATGTGGCTACAGCGGTGGCGGGTGCTCATGCGACAGCGGTGGTGGCGGCTGCTGATGCGACTACTCATGCGGCTGCGGCGGTGGCAGCTGCTGATGTTGTTACTATGATTTCTATGGTGATGGAGGTGGCGGCAGCTGAAGTGTCGCTAGCTACTATGTAAGCGCTGCAAGCTGCTGGCGAAGAGGGGGGAGCGGATCGGCTAGGTCAGAGGACAAGTCAGAGTCTGTAGGGTATTCCTACTACTGCTACTGCTGCCATTCCCGTTGCTGCTCCTACTACTACTAGTGCTGTTGTTGCTGCTGCTGCTATTGTAGTTTCTGCACCTGTTGCAAGAAAGGGGGACGAGGTCCCCCCCCCCTTCAGAGGAGGACGCCTCCTCGCTAGGGCTGGTGTTCATATTGTTAGGTTCCCCTTTTTTCCTTTTCTTTGTTTGGCTTCTTTATGCTGTTCATGTTAGCAGTGACGTCGGCAGAGTTCAACAAGTGCTATATATCATGTTCTGTTAAGGCCCCCCCCTTTTGTTGATGACATCACTAATCAAGTCAGCGGTGACGTGAACTGAAACTACTGACGTTAGCAGCGGTTGTTGCTCAAGCCATTGCTACTTCCGCATTAGTTGAAGCTGCTACAGTTGTAGCTGCTATTGCTGCTACTACTACCACTACTACTACTACTACGGCGGCTGCTAATACTACTACTGCTACTATTGCTCTTGCGACGCCTGTGGTGGCAGCAACCACTACAGTTGCTGATGCTGCTACTGATGTTGTTACATCTGCTACTACTACTACTACTACCGCTACTGCTACAGATGCTGCTCCTACCCTTGCGAGATGTTACGCGTGTTGCAACAGCAATGGAAACTCCTGACTGGGTGGGGGATTTTTTGTCCTCCTCTTTCTTTTCCCTTCTAGACAGGCTCGGCGAGCTTGCTGCTTGCTCTAGGCAGCGAGCAGCGAGCAGCCAGCTTGCTACTCGCTACAAGTAGTGAGCCGCGGGCTGCTGCTCGCGGCGAGCTACGAGCCACGAGCAACAACAGCTACGCCTAGTTGCTGCTCGCTACTGCTGTTGTAGCAGCCGGCGGCTGCTGCTGCTGCTGTTGGCTTCCGTTACTGCTTACTGCTGCGAGGTGCTACTGCAGCAAGCTGCTACAAGCTGCTACTACTGCCAGCTATTGCTACTTCGTGTAGCTTCCACTAGCTGCTACTATCATTGCTTGTTGTAGTTGACTATTGCTTCTGCTGTTGCAAGCTGCTACTACTTCTACGTGGAGGTACCAGTTACTACACCTAGGTGACGATGCCGTATGCGTCGTCACCCACGGGTGTCGGACGCGGCCTACCGCTCACTTCCTCGCGTCACGCGTGGGGTTTATTGCTGCCGGAAAAAATCCGGCAGCATTTCCCTTGGCCAATTGGCCATGGGAAATTTTCTGATGCCGCCACCAGGAGGATCAATGCTACGGGGAAAAATCCGACAGTATTTCCCCTGCACTAGCACGAATGGGGTTCCGCCAATACTGTCTGGCACCTGTATGCTAGTCTTCTGTTGTTGTTGTTACGCTATAGCTCTGATACCAAGCTTCAATACCTAGACAGCAGGTTGGGACAGCAGCGTTGTTGATGCAGCATGCAGGCTTCCACGCTTATTCCTGAAGTCTGTTGCCCCCTTAATCTCCTGCTCTAGAGTCGAAGTCTGGAGGCTCTAGGTTTGTTACTCAGAAACGCGCGCGCCATTGTTAGCTCCATAAAGTAGCTGAAAACCGAGACTTACTGATTAAGAATCAAGAACTAGACACAATGGGAGACCCCTTCAAGAACTAGTCACCCCCAAGCTCTCTAGAGCTTGATACTCAGCTCACCAGCCAATCAGAAAACAACTCTATTTTCAAGCTGGCAGATTTTCTCGGTGAGGCCTGCCAGATGGCTGACAGCCCAAAACTCAGGCGTCATTTGTTTTGCTTGAAAACTGGACCATAACATAATATGGACGCTGCAAACGCAGCCGTGTGGTAAAAAATAACTAGAAAAATAGTAGAGAAGAGTTATGATAGCCCGAACTCAGGTAGTGCCTACGCTAGTCCACTGAGCCAGACAGTGCCATGCAACATGAAACATGGACCATAGGCAGAACATGACGTTGTAAACGCAACAGCATAGTTGGGTCCAGCACTGCAAGCACGAAGATTGCCTCTGCGTTGGCAGCGACCACCGGCGGCTCGACTGTCGAGGAGGCCTGCCGATGGCGCTGAGCACATTGACGTGGGGAGGAGGCTGCAATGAACTACACGTAAGCCTTAGCGTGCGTTGGTCGCACTAGACAACACTGTAGTGGCGTCAAGTCTCGCCCACATCATCTTCTTCGAAAGGTGGCACAGCTTGGTGCTGGTATTCATGCACATACAATAGTTGAGGATGAACTTGTGCATGGAAAGGTGGTTGAAGTGGTTGTTGTCGTTGTGGGTGCATGGGTAGCGGTGGATGCAAAGGTTGCTGGTGTTGTGGCGGCAGTGTGCGGGATCAGATTTGCCATTCATGATGCAAAAATGCAAAAGAAGTAGAAATGAAATGGCCTCCACCTAGCCTGTTCACCCTCACGTGCCCCACCCTCTGTTGCGTGGCAACACGTGGTATGTGCGTGACGAGTGTCGCAGGTGTTGGGACTAAAAATGTGGAGCGAGATGTCATGGTCAAGGCAATTGATGAAAAGACACGGCCCCGCGTGCAGGATGCACCATCCGCCATGCACGGTGGATGCATGTCTCCAGCTTCTTCTGTCAAGCATCCATTCCCATCCCCTTCAGCCGTACCATAATTGAGCTCAATCGGTGCTTGCCGTGCTACTAGGACCTGTCTTCAATCGTCAGGAGCATCCCACAATGACTCAGTGTACTCGTCCCTGTCATCCTCCTTAGATGATGTATCATCATCTTCATGGAGTAATTGCTCATTTGCACTATCTATCCTCATTGTACAACCTGCGACATTGAAGAACAATGATAGTACACCACGTCACTTCACGTTTCCGTTAAGGCATTGCATCACACAATATCGTATCGCATGGCATCACAATGCATCGCATCACATTGCATCACAACATAGACCAGAGTGCATCATACCGTTGCTCATCGCATGGCGTCACATCGTTTCGCATTTAGCTTATCATAACACAAATGTGAGCATTGCATGGCGTCAAATTGTATCACATTGCATTGAATCACAACACAAAGCAGTGCATGACATCGCATTGCATCGCATGGCATCACATCACATCACATCACATCATATCACATCACATCACATCACATCACATCACATCACATCACATCACATCACATCACATCACATCAAATCACATCAAATCACATCACATCACATCACATCACATCACATCACATCACATCACATCATATCACAACACACCATATCATATCACATCACGTCACATCCCAACAATGCGGAGGGGGGAGGAGGGGGGAGGGAGAGAAGGAGGGAGGAAGGGAAAGAACGAGGAAGGGAGGGTGAAACAAAAGCAAAGAGAAACATTGATAACATTGTATTCCATTGCATTGCATTGCATGGCATCGCACCGCATTGCATCGCATTGCATCACATTGCATCGCACCGCATAGAATCACATCACACCACATTGCATGGCATCGTATCGCACCACATCACATCGCATCCCACGGCGACTCAGCATCGCATTGCAGCACATAGCATGACCCCGCATCGCATCACATTGCATCACATCGCATCGTATCACATCGCATTGCATCGTATTGCATCACAACAGAAATCATTGCATCACACTACATCACATCGCATTGCATCGCATCGCAGCGCATAGCATGGCCCTACATTGCATCGCATTGCATCGCATCGCATCTGATTACATCTCATATCATCGCATTGCTTTACATCACAACAGAAATCCTAGCATCACATTGAACCGCATTGAATCATATCGTATTGCATCGCATCAAATCGCATCGCATCGAATCGCATCGCATCGCATAGCATTGCATCGCATGGCATCGAATTGCATTGCATCGCATGGGATCACATTACATCGCATTGCATAGCATTGCATTGCATCGCATCGCACTGAATCGCATCAAATCGCATCGCATCACATAGCATTACATCGCATCGCATCGCATCATATCACATCACATCGCATAACATCGCATCAAATCGCATCGCATTACATCACATATCATCGCATCACATCACTTTACATCACATATCATCGCATCGCATCGCATTGCATCGTGTTGCATCGCATTGCATTGCATTACATGACATCGCATTGCAATGCATCACATCCCATTACAATGCAACACATACTATCGCACCGCATCCCAACATATCATATCACATCACATCGCATCGCATCACATCATATCGCATTGCATCGCATTGCATCACATGTCATTGCATCGCATGTCATCACATCGCATTGCATCACATCGCATCGCATCGCATCGCATATGATCACATCACTTCGAATCGCATCACATCGCATCGCATCGCATCGCATTGCATCACATCACATCACATCGCATCGCATTGCATCACATTGCACTACATCGCATCACATCGCATTGCTTTGCATATCATTGCATGGAATCTTGTTGCATTATACCCTAATCCACAAACAAAGGAACCAGGAGCACTTACAACAGCAATAGGAGCAAGGGAAAGCGGTGAAGACAACAACCACGCAGAGCAGGGCCGTCGACAGCGGCAGCTTCCACCACATGTAGTGCTTGTGCTGCTTCTACTTCAAGTTGCTGATAGCCACGGCTGCTCCTTTAGTGTCGCTACTTGCTGGCTACGGTAGCTCCTTTGTTTTCCCTTGCCATTAAGTGCTGCCTACTTGCTGCTCCTTTGGCTGTTGCTACTTGCGGGTTGCGGCCCCTCCTTTGACTGCATATCATTAGATCTGCCAGCCGTAACTTCTCCTCCGCCTACTGCTGCTTGCAGCTCCTTTGTGCAACCCTTACCTTTGCTCAAAACTGGGGTCTGCGACTGCAGCAGCTGCTCTGCCGCCGGTGCTGCCGCCGCCGCCGCCACCGCCGCTGTTGGTGCTCTACCATTGTTGGTGCTACTGGTGCCACCGCAGCAGCTGCCACCGCCGAAGCTGCTGCTGCTGCCACCGCAGCTGCTGCTATCGCCTCCGCAGCTGCTGCTGCTCTTTTCTTCCCTGTCGCCGCTTACAACTGCTTGATGTTGCTCGCGGCTGCTGTTAGCTGGCACACTGCGCAAGGTACGGTTGCTCATTGAAGAGCGTGTGGTTGCCGCTACTCAATGCTTTGTTTTCGCACCAGTCGTTATTTGCTCTTAGAGAGCGGTTGGGCCTGAGGGGACTACGCGAGCGACTAACTGCTAGTCGGGGTTGCATCCCCTACATGGTGAGAGCTCCTTTTTTTGTTTTTTTGGGTAGTTTACCAGTTGGCGCGCAAACGGAAGATGGCGCCAGCGAGACCGGCGACTGCACTAGAGAAGTTCGCAGGCGGGGCCAATTTGCACGGGCTCCGGAGCTGCAAATACGCGAGCCGCTCAGAAAACACGGCGCGCGGGCTATGCGAAATTACAATATTCTTCGAAGACGGTGGGGAAAACATTGCGTGCACCGGCGAACCTTCCGCCCCTTTTTCCCTTCTTTCCCTCCGCGTCACGGAGTGGACTGCTCTAGCTCTGCATGGCACAGCTTGGCACGGGCGGCAGGGAACCTCGTGGCACAGCACGGCAAGCCCGATGTTTCCTTCGGTGCTCGCAGGGAGGCCGTCATACCATGACGCTGCCTCCTGCTAAAACCTTAGCCGAGGGCTTACGCCACTGTTCAAGATTATGGAATGAGGCCCGCGGTAGCAGGAGGCAATCCAGATAATACGCAAGCCGATGAGCTCTGGTTGCTCTCTTCCCTCTCTCCACGACAACTAGTCTCCAACGAGCCAGATTGATTTTCGAGCCTGCCTCCTCGTTTCCCCCCCCCCCCCCCCTTCCCCCGTGGAGGACTGACAACTGTCATCCCGCCTTCAACGGAACGGCGGCGGCGGAAGGAACGGAGGTTGCAGCACCTGCGGCTTCAGCGGCGACTCGCCTCCCTGCAAGAGGTATGTTATGTTGCGAGAGGGGTTAATCGCCAGGGGGTGCTAAGGTGGTGATGTGCGCTCCGGACCTTGCGTGACGCGCTGCGTCCCCATATGGCTGACGCGTTGTTCTCGACAACATACTACTGTCGCGTTGCTATGTGATGGCAGCGCAACAAGGTGCTGCCTCAGCCGCCTCGACATCTGTTCCGGAGCTTTCGTCAGCTTTCGTCACGGTCGCACCTTGACTGCTGTTGCACGCGTCAAGAGACATCGGAGGCGGAAAACTCCCCCTCCTCCCAGCCCCCCCCCCCC